>CAUYPK010079310.1:0-63869 GCA_963574355.1 Loris lydekkerianus | reverse complement strand
GACCCCCGGGCAATTGAAGCACCTTCAAAAATACCCTACTGGGACCTGATCAAATTAAAAAGCTTCTTCACAGCCAAGAACACAGTAAGTAAAGCAAGCAAACAGCCCTCAGAATGGGAGAAGATATTTGCAGGTTATGTCTCCGACAAAGGTTTAATAACCAGAATCCACAGAGAACAAGTGACCCCATCACATGCTGGGCAAGGGGCTTGAAGAGAAACTTCTCTGAAGAAGATAGGCACACAGTCTACAGACATATGAAATAATGCTCATCATCCTTAATCATCAGAGAAATGCAAATCAAAACTACCTTGAGATACCATCTAACTCCAGTAAGATTAGCCCATATCACAAAATCCTAAGACCAGAGATGTTGGCGTGGATGTGGAGAAAAGGGAACACTTTTACACTGCTGGTGGGAATGCAAATTAATACATTCCTTTTGGAAAGATGTTTGGAGAACATTTAGACATCTAAAATAGATCTGCCATTCAATCCTATAATTCCTCTACTAGAAGACCAAAAATCACATTATAACAAAGATATTTATACCAGAATGTTTACTGCAGCCCAATTCACAATTGCTAAGTCATGGAAAAAGCCCAAGTGCCCATTGATCAACGAATGGATTAATAAATTGTGGTATATGTACACCGTGGAATATTATGCAGCTTTAAAGAAAGAAAGAGACTTTACCTCTTTCATCTTTACATGGATGGAGCTGGAACATATTCTTCTTAGTACAGTATATCAAGAATGGAAGAAAAGGTATCCAATGTACTCAACTCTACTATGAAACTAATTTATGTTTTTCATAGGAAAGCTATAACCCAGTTATAACCTAAGAATATGGGGAAGAGGGAGAGGAGGGGGGGGGAGGTTGGGAAGAGGGTGTGGGATTGGTAGGATTACACCTGCGGTGCATCTTACAAGGGTAAATGTGAAACTTAGTGAATGCAGAACATGATTGTCTTAACATAATAACTAAGAAAATGCCAGGAATGCTATATTTTCATCAGTGTGATGAAAATGAGTCAAACTGTTTATAAAACCAGTGCATGGTGCCCCATGATCACATTAATGTACACAGCTATGATCTAATACTAATAAAAAAATTAAAAAAAAAGAAATAGTACAGTGGAAGTTCAAGGAGACAGATTTTGACTTCATGTAAATAATAATTTTGGTTTCACACATCCAAAAAATATATAGGGCACTTAATATTTCCTGAGCATAATTGAGATGTGAGGCTACTAGAAAATGGCACAGAACAATACCTCAAGGAGCCCAGCATCCAGTAATAAACACAACACCATAAGAGGGAACGAACACCCCAGAGGAAGACACAGCCATGCCAGGGAAATCCTGTAGGTATTGGGTGAGTTGTTAAATTGAACTTTTTTGTGTGTTTAATTCCAGGCTGTTGGCTCAGAGTATGACAGACGTTTCCTTTAAAAATTTTATAAGGTGAACTAGTCTTACTTAGTGGTACTTATATACCAAGTGGCAGAATTTAAATTATAAATGGGGGATTCTCAGCAATTCTTTCATTCTTTCTATGAACATTTTATAAGGACATCTCGCTCACTGCTCTGCATTGGTCTGTCCTTCTGAAGTCAAAGCCCAGTGGATTTTCACTGGAGCATTCCTCAATGCCCAGGTAAATCAGTGCATCATTTCCCACTATACAGAAGCCACAATTTCTAATGAAATAATTTTAAATAGGGACTGAGGATATTTTAATTTCCCATGAGATGTAGCATCAACAACTGCCCATTTTCAATGTTGTTGTAGTATTAAGTCCCTAAGAAGGTTCACTGCTCATTACTGGTTCAAGCAATGTTTTATGACAGTCTAAAATTAATAAAAATCCCAAGAATTATCTTGGAGAGCTCTCAAAATAGTGCTGTAAGATTTCTTCAGTGAGGCTGCTAAGTCTTTTGGCTATAAATCTCCCCCAATAACACTGCTTATTCAATTTAAGGTTATAAGCCCAAGAGAGATTAATGCGATGAGTCGTCCACTAGTCAAGGGAAGAACACAGGATCTATCCTATCTTATTTCATCTTCTGGTTTAATCATTAGAAGTGTTATGTAATGTGATATTCATACATTACTGAAGACGTTCAGGGAATAAATTGCACATCACTAATCAGGAGATCATTTTTCATTTTCTTGCAGACTCTAAAATTAATAATGCCCTCCCTTTTTTATTAAATTGTTTTAAAAAAAAACACACATTATATTAAATAAGCAATTAAACACAGGAGCAATAAGCATTTTTTTCCTTTTGCAATTTTGGTGCTTTTCTCTAAGCTAACCAACCCCAGCAGTGTTAGCAAAGAGGCTTCCAGAGCAGGGCCTTACTTTGTTTCAGTTCGTTACATCTCTGACAAGCAACTTGCTCTTTCAGGATCCCAAATGTTCTTTTCCCAGTGGATTCTTTCATGCCTGATATTCCTCTTTAACTTAGTGGCTGTAACACACTTGGACGCGATTTCCAATCTGGTAATTGGATCCTGGGGAGTGTCCCGGCTGGGCTGGGAGAGTGCGGCCCACATGGAGCTGGCTGGGCCTCGTGCCCTTGGCCAGAAGCTGCTCCTGCAGACCCTCCTCTGACAAAGCTGCCGGGGTGCCCCTGTGGCCAGGACAGCACATGGAGGGGGGCACTTGGCCTGGGAGCATGGCAGCTTCAATCAGCCCACCCCTCTGACACGCTGAGGATTTTAATTAAGAAACCCTTTTGATATGCCAATATAAAATATTGAAGAAGGTTCATCAAAAAGAAGCTTGGGTTCTCTGAATTTTAAACGTTTAGTAGGCCCTGGGAACCCCTCATTCGTTGAAGTATGATGGTCACTTAAAATACCCAGCTCTTCCTCTCCTGCTCAAGACAAGCCGGCCTCGTGCGTTTTTATCCTTCACCCGCTTCCTGAACAATTGAAGCATCACTTCCTCCTGACATTTCGCTGTCGGACCTTTCCAATTTCCACCATGGGAGGATGACACAGGACAGGTTTGGCACAACAGCTTGGTAAACAGGTCTGGTCAGGGATGTGTGTGACCCCCGCCTGCCCCGTGTTACTCACACACAGCTGCCCACCTCCCCAAAGCCGTCTTCCGTCCTTTGGGGAGCACATAGCTGTCCACCTCGCATCCAAAGCGGTGCTTTGCAAACTTTTCTCTCTCATGGTAGGACTGTAGTTAAATTTACATTATACTGATCACACACACACAAAAAGAATACACCTACTGTGCTATGAACTTCTTTTGGAAATAATTTAATTAATGACCTTTCAAATTTTTCACGGCACACCTACGATCCTGTCATGGCCGCAGGTTGAAAATCCCTGATCTAAAGTGAGAAAAGTAGCAGGAACGTGCGGGCTGCCTCTGGGAAGTCACTACCAGGAAGTTGGTGCCAAATGCTAAGGTCGCAGTCTTGGGGTAAGTGTAAGTTAGGATGAGGTGGAAGAAGATCCATTTAATCCTGAATTTGAGACAAAAACCCCAGGTCCTGGCTCAGAGCTGCTGCTCACTGCCTCACCGGCCTGCGTTCCTTTGTTGTAAGATAATGTCTCCTTCAACAGGCAGATGTGGAAACACCCACATGCCCAAAGAGGTGGATTTTTAGCTAGAAGGAAAAAAGATGGAAATAACATAAATATCTACTAGAAGGTAAATGGCTCAATAAAGAATGGGGCATTAATCTTCCGGGGCCTCAGTGAGGTCTATGTGTTCCATTATGGAAGATTCTCCAAAGCATATTGTGAGTAAAATTTAAAAAAGGAAAAAAATTTTGTAGTAGAAAGTCATGTGTCACATGTCATCCTTAATGTTAAAAAGATCTATGAAGTAGCCCTGTTCTTCCCTCCAAGGTCACCCGAGTGTAGGTGCAGAGAGGAGCTGGAGGGACACGTGTCCCCAGCAGTGGTCGGCCCTGGGCACAGACACCACACCTTGAACTGGGAGTAAGGAGCCAGGGGCATTTTCACTTTTATCAGTGATGCTTTGATTTTCTTAGAAAATAATGTATTCTTTTACTGGATGTGTAATTAAAAATTATTTTGAAAGAAAAAGAGTGCTTATAAGATGATGTACATGAAACTACTTTGAAAAACAGAATACCCCAGGTAGATTCGAGCTTTTATATCGGCTCTGCCCAGGCCAAACCACACCTGTCCAGGCTGTCGTCCCTATGGACAAGGTGACCTAACAACTCGTTCTTGCACCACTCCCAGTTTCAAAGAAAGCTTCAGGCAAGACCTCACGGAAAGTGGAATGTGCTTCCATGATGACTTCCCTGTACAAATGACCAAATGGTGACTGTGTAGGCCTCATGGCAGAGCCTCTGACAGGCCTTCAGTAACAGCCGGTTGGTTAAATCCTCTGTTGCAACCCTCTTTCTGGATTCTTTCCATCAATGCTTCCTTGCATGTAACTTAATGGGGTTGGTCCAATCCTGTGTTTTCAAACCACTTTTTCCCACCGCCCGCTTGCCTCTGCAAGAAGCCTTTTCAGACCTAAGTTTTCCTTGTAATACCATTCATGACATTTAAGTGTTTGGCCCCTGGAGAGCAAGCACCCCCAGTGGGGACACGTGGTTGAAGCTAAACTACCTCACATCTCATGCTGCTGAAAGCAGGCACCTGAATTGACATATCTAACCTGCATGAGCAGATTCACCAGCAGATGAGAAGTCTGAGGCCCAGAGGAGGGAAATCCTTCCCGCAGGGTCCCCAGCAGGAAGGACCAGCCCGGGACTGGAATGCAGCCAGTCTGACCCTGGCTATGCTCACGACTGAGGAAAATATACCCTCACGACTGGGGAAAATGTGCCCTCACGACTGGGGAAAATGTGCCCAGAAATGCTTGAGAAAAATATCTCACCTCACAGAAAGAAATCAATGGAATTTCTCCCAAATGAAACTGTCACCTTTCAGTGGTGTTTGTAGCAAATAGAGTTGAGATTAAAGGTAACACACCAATGTGTAGGAACATAGGGTCCTATAACCACAGGTTTCAGGAGCGCACACAGGAGGAAAAAATAAAACTGCTTTTATTGGAGTTTATGGCACTTAAAAATATAGCTTTGTAGACAAGATGAGAAGGTACAATGGCACAAGACATGCTTTGGAGGGTGAGGACAAGTTCCACATGCCACACTCAAAAATCAGATTTCTGAGTCTTGCACTTTTACACACCCACGAACAAGGTACATGTTTGTGTTTCTTCTGCCTGAAGTGGAGCCTGGGTTGGTAGGTCGCTTTCCAGCCTCCTCACCTGGGCTCCCCCAAGACAGCTCCCACGAGCAACTTGTTTTTGAAGATCCACCTCAAATTGAATCCCATCCCCTGCAGGTCTCATCTGCTCGTGCAGGTTAAACATGTTAATTCAGGCATGTGCCTTCAGCAGCGTGAGATGTGAGGTAGTTTAGCTCCAACCACACGTCCCCCAAGTCTTACACACACACACCTCCGCACCTGGCAGGTCTTCCCCTCCATTCCTCCAAGAGCAACTTATTTTTGAATATCCACCTCAAATTGAATCCCATCCCCACCCTCAGACACGTGTACATTCTGCCTCCTTTTTGGAGACCCCACCATCCTCATCTGAGCTTCCAGAGCACCTGCTGTGTGCACTCCTCATCTGGACTTCTTTGTAGTTAAGGGTTGACTTGAAAAGTTGCTGTGTTCCAGGGAGCATTGCCCACAGAGATCCTCAAACTTTTTAAACAGGGGGCCAGTTCACTGTCCCTGAGACCGTTGGAGGGCCAGACTATAGTTTAAAAAAAGAAAAACCAACTATGAACAAATTCCTATGCATACTGCACATATCTTATTTTGAAGTAAAAAAAAAACAAGAATAAATACAATCACACTGCCTCATGTGGCCCGCAGGCCACAGTTTGAGAACCCCTGATCATCCAGCTACTTTGTGCAGGACTCAGCATATAGTGTGATGCATGTTTGGGGGACTGGTATCTGACGTGGTCTGCTCTTTAAAATGTGTGTACCAAACATCTATATAGAGACAGTGGGGGAACCATTGTTTTGGTCACTCTGCTGTCAGGAATTGGACCACTGGCCTTAAAAACACATAACCATTGGATGTAAAGTTGGAGGGGATGAATTAATTACTTCACCTGCAAGCTTCCACTGTGATTTTACCTTTCTCCCATAGCTTCTAAACAAGTCCCAGCTTTGGCTCAGAGGCCATGAAGGTAGCCTATTAAAATCCTGGTACGCAGTAGAATCTGCCCCAAATAACGAACCAACAACCCAGACCAGAGTGGGAGATGTGATTTTCCACACTACTTGTCATCGGGGCTGTGGATTTGGGCAGTAAGTTCTGGGCTCCCAAGGCAGGCTGACTGCAAAACAAGCTCTACTAATCACAAAGTGCGTGGCCTTGGACAGAGTCAGTTAACAACCTTGTGTCTCAGTTCTTCGTCTGTCAAATGGGGCTATAACTGTATTCCCATCTCAAATTAAATGCGGCGCACTTAGAAGAGGGTAGTTCTTGTTATCTAAACTACTGTTTACAAGAGTATATATGCCCAGGAAAGAAGAAACCAGCAAATGCTCTTTATATCTGGGTATATGGAAGAAGAACAAACCAATCAGAGGACTAACTTTTCCAAAGCTTAAACTCTTGAGGTAGCAATGTCTACATTTATCACACGACAGTCATCAGCAGGCTGCTTTTACAATGCCTGCGATTTGGGCTATCGATGACGGAATCACTCTTTAATGAACCTGCTGCTCCCGGAGGAGCCTATCTAAACTAAAGTATTCCTCGTTTAGACAGATGAGCTTCTCCCAGTTACTAAAATGAATCCAAAAGTGATTGCTGTTATCTTGGGAGGTCGAGGGGAGGCTTCGGTTTACTGTGACCATAGAATTTTGTTTCCAGTGGGATTTATGCACCATCCCCCCTTCCACTACTGTCAACAAATGGTAGAAAATGTTAACCACATGAAAATGTGTCAAACGGTCTATGAAACTAGTGTATGGTGCCCCATGATCACATTAATGTACACAGGTATGATTTAATTAAAAAAAATAAATAAATAAAAAATCCAATAATTTTACTTTATAGCAAAAACAAACAAACAACAACAACAACAACAAAAAGGTAGAAAAATAACCTGCACCTGGCAGAATGCAAACTGACAAATAACTTCAATGGCCCTTATTCTCATAGCTAAACAAATTATCTCCATAACCATGTTGGACAGCTTATGACTAAATTCAAAAAATACACACACACTCTGATTGTGCAAAATGAGAAATCACTTTATCCAAAACCACTTTCCACGGTCAAGGATCATGGCTCCTCCCCCAGCCTGGCATTCCTTTCCTACCTGCCCCCTGTCCATTGCTTCCTCTCCAGGCCTCCAAAGAGGGAAGGCTGAGCTGGTTCTAGTTTAACAACTTTTCTTTCTTTAAAATTCTTTCTTCTTTGAAAATTTATTGATTTCTTCCTACGACCATCTCTGGCAAGATTAGAAGACCAGTATTCAGAGCAGATTGAACGACGTACACTTTTTAGTGTAAATTATTTCATTTCACTGGGATTTCTTGCAGGGCATTTTAAAAGATGTGTATCTTACAGTATTTTCTCTTTTTTTTTTGTAAACAATCCCTCTCCAGTTTTCCACAGACCACACAGGTGAAAAGGAACCACTGCCGTACAATTAAGTGATGAGATCTTCGGGTGTCAATTGTCCCCTTTTCCCAGAGCTCACGCTGCCAAGGCAGCCGTCCTGAGGCTCAGGCCAGGGCACTTCCTACTCAGACCAATCTTAACTTCACAATTTCCATAGGGTTTGGCCAGTGGCTTCATAGTAACAGCCAAGGCACTTTGTGATGAAAGGTACCAGTCTTCTGTCCCATATCCTTCACCCACCTAATGGAGAAACATTGCCCGAGTTCCCATGGTCAAGGGCAGGTGCTGACACCAAATCTCCCTGTCAGGACTCTTACATGTCCAGGAGCCTAGAAAAAGAGAGGCCAGAGCAGGCCTTGCCCTCCCCACCCTCACTGTTTTCCCTGTGGCCCAGAACAGAGAGTGGCTGCAGGGGGCTGTTGCTCATCAGAGGTCTTTGATCCTGGAAGGGTCAAAGCAAATGAGACTAAGCTGATGGCTGCCCAGGATCCACCAGGATGTTCCCAGACGAGCTTGCCTATACTCAGCTAGTTCTGTTCATGTGTCCCACGTCTGCGTCTGTCTCGTTTCTCTGCCCTTCTGTAGCTGTCAGGTTGTGTGAGGGGGTAGGGATGGGCGGGGGTGTGCCTGGCCGTGTCTCTCTCTCTCTCTCTCCCTCTCGCTTTCTCTCTCTCTCTCTGATGGGGTCTGTATCTCCTCTCCATCTCTCTCTCACTCTATGTATCATCTTGTCTCTGTCCATCTCTCTGTTTGTCCATCTGCACCTGTCCCATGGTCTTGCCATCAGTCCATCAGAGCAGAGGATGACTCGGGTGGCACCTTTGCCCTCATGGGACCCTTCCTTCACAGGGAAAACTACCAAATCTTATTTTATGACCACATCAGCATAAGGCAAATTCAGATGACCCAGGCTGAATTCACTACTAAATATTCATTATTATGACACCCATTTTTATTCCTGATTTTTTAAAATTTTAAATTAAAACTTTTTTTGTGGAGCACTAAAACTCTCCTGGATCTGATGCATTGTCTGTACAGTCCCTAACAGGTAAGTCACACACACACATATCCAACCCCAGCAAGGGGACTGGCCTGCTGGTGTCCCCACATAGGATCCGGTAGGCTAGGTCGTCTAGTGCTCTTCTGCTCTAGGTGGCGGGGCTAATGTTATCTTTCCCCACTCCTTGACTTCCCACCGGCCAGGTGGGTAACCTGTGCCTTCCTCGTGTTGAATGGAATGCTCTGATATAGCCTTCCAGTTACAGCTTCATGTTAGAAATAAGCCACATGTGTGTTTCTCTCTGCTCTCCTTCTAGGTTAGCCATATGGGATTCTCTACATGGCCAGGCTAGTCCACCATCAGAATGCAGCTGAGGCCCCAGGAAGGACTCAGACGCAACTCTCCTTGCCTTGTTTCTGCCTTTCTTACCGGGATTGCTGGCCGGGTGAAGGCACCGGGGCTGTGCAGCCGTCCCTCCCGTATCCATCAACATGCACTGGGGAGGTGACATGACTTACACCCACTCTCATTTCTCTGGATGCCTTAGCAGCTCATAAGTAACAACACCTGATTTGCTGCCTGGAGGACAGACAGGACAATGACATACAATATGAGTCAGGTGCAACTAGATTTGGTCACCGTTGGTTGGGAAGAGTAAGAAACCTTACATGAGAATCCTTCACAAGAGTTTGTCTCCAAACCTAACCATCACCCACACTCTACCCTCAAGAGACATATGTCCAGTGTATTCTTCAAAAAAGATTTCACACTTTTGGTATAATTATTTGACCATTTCTGGCCCCTGATCTTCCTCTTTGCCAGTTTTCGCTGATGATGATATGCTTACTCATCCTACTTGCTTTTATTTGCTAATGGATTTCTCTCTCTGACCCTTTTATATTATCAACACACATTTACCTTCTAATTTCCTTCTGGTCTCAAAGACCTGTCAACAACTCACCTTATTTAAGACCAGAGGAAATAAATAAAATTATAAATCCTAATAATGGTAATATTTTAAAGCATAAAATTCTGTCCTTCCAATATCCTACCCATATTTTATTCTGTTCTCTGGCATTTCCACTGGTTTGAATCAATCGTGAAATCCTCATCTTCTAACAAGCAAGGGCACAGAAGCGATGAATGTCAGGGAGGTCAGGTTCCCAGTGACATGTTCATGAAGGTTCCTTTACACATGATCACAAGAATTCAGTAGGTTCCGTTCAACATGTGAAAAACAAGATGAACCCCAACCTCTAAAACAAAGACACCAAGTGTGTGGTAGACACGATGACGTTTATTCAGAGAGTCACCTCGGGGGACAAGAATGAAGCTACTGCAGAGAGGACACTAAGACCCATGTCTTTATTTCTATTTCCCTCCTCCTTCCCACCCCAGAATCACTGAAGAACAAGAAATGTAGGAAAAATGAAGCACTGGTGCCCAGGAAAATAACACGACCATTTAAAGGAGTAACAAAATGAGTAGGATTAACATTCCTAACCCCAACTGAGGCAGAAGATCAAAAGACAAGACACAGAGAGACACTGTTGTACCAGCCAGGCTGGAATTTCTTTTTATTCTTAATTTCCAGAAGATGTCGTAGGCTCTGACCCCTCCCATGTCCTTCCCCAAGTTGATGGGACCAAAACCATGAATTGGACCTTGAGGTTTTGCTCAGATATATGTAAAGCTCTCAGTGAGCTCCAGACCAGACTGCCTGAATCTGTTTAAGTTTGTTTAAATTTAAAGGCTTTATTATAACACAAACAGTTAGAAATAAATGACCATCAATTCAGTTAACAAAGTAGTACATCAAAGCTCAGTGTGAGTTAAAAAAAAAAGTCCTCTTTTAAAGAAAAAACAAATCTTCAATGCTCTGTAACATCAGTTAATAATGATATCACATTAAAAAACACACACACACACACACACACACATAGTCAGTACCTAGCTCAGTCTGGAGTGTCTTCAGTACTATAGGATATCAGAAGTTACTGTAGGTTAGGACAAAGGTATAGGAAAATATCAAGGAGGAAGGTACCATTTCTATAGGTTCCTACCTTGGGTGCTCTATAAAATGGTAAAGAGTCATTCCAGAATTTAAAAAAATTAGTGTGAAGATACAGGTAACTCCTCTGATTTAAGAGGAAAATCATAATAAAGCCATTTCCTATGAAATAAGAATTTGTTCTATTTTAAATTAGTTTTTTCAGATTTTGCAACACTGTCAATAACTCTACAAACTGTAAATTACCTAAATGTCCAGTAATCAATATTGGCATATACTGAATCTAGAGTGTCCAGGCACTATTAAAAATGATATTGTGGTTTTCAGTGTGTGGACATGAGAAAATGTTCAGAATAAACTTGAAGAAATAAAAACAAAAAAATTTAAGTATGGCATAATTGAATTTTATAACGTCTCTGTACTTATCATGGGTATAAAATTATAAATATATACATCTCGTGTAAATACACATATGCAAGGGGATATGTGTCCATAAGCCCCTTTCTTCTTCTTTCCCTCTATCTCCTGGGATTCATCACAAGAGATGAATCTAACCCGTCTTTCACAAAAGGAAGAAAAACCAGAACTCCTTCAATAAGCAGAAGAAACTAAAAGATGAAAAGCACATCTAATTTTTGTCTCTTTATGCAGGGCTATTATAAAGTGTTTCTAATCACTTTAGGCGACTTGAGGATATTGATTTTAGAATTAAAAAATCTATTTTCCACCTTCTCCATTAATCTTTTTCTACTTTTTCCTTTACAATCTGAAGTTATTTCCCCCTCTCTGGTACCATCAGCCGAGCAAACATACACAGAAGCGCTCACCAAGCACTTGACCTAGTAGAACCTCAGCATATGTCCCCTTCTTCCGTTTTCTGTCTATGATGACGACACATGGGTTAACTATCTTAAATACTAAAGCCATGTCACGTGAATTAACTTTTCCTTGAAAACTCAGAAATATGAAGGAGAACTCAGAAATATGAAGGAGAAGCAGCAAATTGAGGTTTGGGACCTTGCCCAGGAACAAACATTTGAAAATGAGAACCAGATGCTGGCAAAGCCCAAACACCAGCTGGTTTGTAGCCATCATTCTCCGGACCTGGCTCCACACACTAGTTAAACAGAAGGGCACTGTCTGTTGGCCAGGTTCCATTTTCCGACACTTTTCCCAGTGATCTTGACCCCACTGGAGAAGCTGGCCACAGCCTTGCCCCAGCGGGCGCAGCATCTCCTGTCAGCCTCACTGCTGGAAAGCACCAGGACAGCCCTCTGCCACCTTGTTCAGACTGGAACCAAACCAAAACATATTTATGACATTTATTCACCCCTTTACAATGTTCACACAGAAAATAAACTTATGATTAAATGTGCTTTTATTTAATGTTATTTTTTCCTAAGACCTCTAAGAGAGAAAGTTTGCAAACTTGAGAAAAAAAATCTATATTGACTTCAAGGCAGTGTCTCAGAGCAATAGTATCATCAGTGAAAAGGGGAAAAAAAACCCAATGAAGGTGTCTGCACAAAATATCAGTGAGGCTCTGCTACTTACTATCCATCTAGCTTGGACAAGATATCACATTTCTCCAGCTTCCCTTTCTATAAAATGGGATAATAATAAGTACTAGAAGGGTTATTATGATATTAGAAAGTTAAATTTATAAAGTACTTACTTAGAATAGTGCATGGCACAAAGTAAGCATTACGTAAATGTTTGATTGGTAAGTACGTGCAGACGTGGGTGGAGAGGAGGCAATATTCACAGAGCATCTACTCTGCTGGGGGACTTCACGCATTATCTCATTCGCCTCTATGGTCGACTTATAAATAGGTATTACTGATTTTTACTGATCCATATTTATAGAGGAAAAAACCAAAGTTCAAGTAGAGTAAAGCGACTTGCCCAAATCTATGCAGCCAGTAAGTGACAGAGGTCTGAGTCCAAATCTTTATGCTATTACCATACACATGATATTAATATTACCACTTATTTCATTCTAAGTTCCATGCCCATTATTTCATTTAATTCTTACAAGACTCCTTTGTGGTAAGTAACGAGGACCAGCCTGCCTCTGCCTGTAACACAACCAGCTCAATCTTCTGCCTCTAGTGGTGGCAACGCAAAGTGCAGCAGAAGGTCACGGTCCACAACCTTGACGGAAACAGGATTTAGCTCTTCACATGTCACAGGAGGCATTCATTCACCAAAAGTAGAAAATGCTGAAAGTACTACACAAGCAGCATGACCCATCAGCCCGAAATGGAAAGGATGTCGTGGCTGGCCCTGGCTGGCAACAGAGACTGACAGTCTCCAGTATTGTGTACTTCACGAACAACACAGCTTCGAAGACACACCCCAAGTTTAATCCAACAGAGAAATAAACATTCACAACCAATGAAATACGATAAGGATAAGTAGACTTTTTGAAATTGTTTCCACCTTTCCCCTGAGGCCATCCCTGATCCTGAACACATGGCAGGAAGGGGGCATGGAGGGGAGGGAGGAAGAGAGAGAAAAGGGGCAGAGCAGGGAAGGAAGGGAGGGAGGGGGAGGGGAGGGGAGGGGAGGAGAGAGCACGTTTACTCAGCACCCACTGTCTCAAAGCCCTTTCTGGGAGGAAGACATGCTGCACCTGCCCAAGGGAGCAGCCTTGTCTGTGCTCTGCTTGTGAAGCTGCATCTACAAAGAGGATCTCTGTCAGTTAAGACTTGGAAACTGTCAGTTTCCTTCCTAAATCTTCACATTTCATTTCTGAACTCTGAGGAGACCCCAGGGAACCTCCTAGGTCCAGCACACCCAGTGCAGGGATCACAATTGTGTTCTGGCCTTAAAAAGTGAGGAAAACTCCTTAGAAAAGGGCCACTATGGGGCCACTGCTGCCTCACACGGTGCTGGCACATCATTCCAGGCACCGGGGCTCTGAATCTAGTCCATGCTCTGTGCTCACTTGATTATGGCAGCTACTACCTGTGATGAGCCATCAGGAACACTAGCCATCTCTTCCCCACAGAAAGCTCCTCTTCCCCTTTCCTTCGGTAACAACGTCCCCACCACCCTCCCACCCTCTACCTCCCAGCCAAGCTCTGGAGGACTGTTGTGTTGCTCAGGTTGATTGATAACAACTGAGCCTTCTAGCAGATTCCACCCCTGAGGACCACAGATGGCAAATGACTTGCAGTAATTTTCTCACCAAGGAACGCGGGGCTCGGCATGCAGGCCGTATCAGCAGGGACTCCTTTCCAGTTGAACCACAGAGGAGACTTTTCACAGCCATAGCTTTCACTTGAGTTGTTATCAGAGTTTTCCATCACTGACTGTTTAAGAAAATATTTTAAAAGACTCCACATAGATGCTGCTTTACAACTCCAGCTCCTGCCTGGCTGTGTGTGTCCAAATGCAGTCCAGGGAGGAGTGTGGCAGGTCTGCCGTCCACTTCCTCAGGTGTGCAAAAACCCTTCCCCAGGGGCCAGGGAGCCTCCTCAGCCAGCAACAGTGCTAAGAGGAGAAGGATAAAGCAGTATCAAACCTCTGCTGACTTTCCGGATAGAAGGATGGAGTCACGTAATGGGGCTAAAGAAAGGCTTATCCCTTCTAGCCATTGTACTCAATGCCTAGAAAATTCTGAACATCCTTCTTGCCTGGGGGAAAGCACTGTGTGATGAACAGAACCATTCTGGAGTTTTAGAGTGAAGCCCACCTGATTTTAAATGCTGGTTTTAACAGTAAACACATTAGCTTTGGGACTCTGAGCAAGTTACCTGGCTCTCCCAAACCTTGCTTTTCCTTTTCATTAAAATAGAACAAATAAGACCTAGCTTATAACATTGTAGTAAGGATTAAATACAATTATGTAGGTGTAGGAGGCAAATTTACTAAAATTACTTTTAAATTGCATTTTTATCTCTTTATTTTTTCCCTCTCTCTCCTTTCATGCAGGTAGGCAAATTCTATCATTCCTTGCCTTGGGAATTTGGCCTTTTCACAAAGTAGAGGAAACCAACTCTTTCAACTCAGTTAAACACTGAAGTCTGCTGAAAATTGAAGGCCCAGTAACAGCTAGAGGATGCAGGGCTGAGAAGTGCCACTTATAACAGTCACGAAAGGCACTGAAGACTTACTACGTAGGTACAGGTAGAGAACAGATAGAAAGATTCAGCGTGATAATGTTACAGAGGTATCAACCCTTCCCCCAAACTAGACAGTTAGGTAGTACAATAAAAATGCTGGAAATTTCCAATCCAATTATAAAATGTATATAGAAGTGCAAAGGATCAAGACTGACCAAGACATTCCTGAAGAACAAGATACAGGGGCAGGGATGTGGGAGGAGACGGCCTAATCTACTGAAGGCCTGTCATAGAGGTAGAGAAGCTAGTAGTGTGACATGGACACAAAGACAGACAGACAAGCCAAGGTAATAACAAAGAGCCCAGAAAGGCATCCACACATATATGGAAATTTGTAGATGACAACAGAGGTCATTACAGATTACTAGGAAAACAAATGCTGCTGAGACAATGAAGAGCCACATTCAAAACATAAATGAGATAGGACACGTGCTTCACGGTAGGTCAATTAAAGACATACATGTGTATATGCATGTATCCGGGTGCTATCGTGTATACATGCATAATACATATGTGTGCAACTATGTATACACACATATACATACATGTCTTTGACCTGTCATGAAGGAGAGGGCCTTATTCCATTTATGTTTTGAATATGGCCATTAACTGTTTCCGTACCATTTACCTCTCCCCAGTGATCTGTGATGATCTCTGTTATCTACCAAATTCCCACATATGCATGGATTCTTTTCCAGGCTGTCTGTTGTGCATCAATGGTCTGTTTTTCTGCCTTTGTGTCAGTACTACACTGCCTATGCACACAGCTAAACGCATATATATAGTATATATAGACTCACATACACATACACACATATAAGTGCATGCACACACATATATGAAGTTGGAGTAAGGAATAATTTTTAATACGACACCAAAATATCAACCACAAGTAATAGTTTGACCACCTTCAATTTTTTTTCACGAGTCCACCATTCAGAGCAATTTTAGATCTCTTCTTCTGGAATGGTCATCAGAACTGTCATCATACAAACATTTGACATTTAAGCCTGTGAATTCATCCCAGAAAAAGTGCTATATACCTGATGGCTGAATATCACCAAGGTCACCAGATGGCCAAGAGCTGTACTTAGAAGGTGACTATAGTGATATTCAGCAATGAGGTATTTTTTCTATGAGTTCATGAACTTAAATGTCCAATTTTATACTAGAAAGGCCTAAAAGGGGTCTCCAAAATTGCGTTTTATTCTTCTTCATGTATCTTATTTGTTATATATATTCTTTCATGTTTATGAAATATTTCAAAATAATTTCAATGGACTTATGGGATGCAGTGATGGCTAAGAAGATGTCAGAAGTTTAATGAGAGTTATGATGAGGGGGAGGATTCTTCAAATTCTGAAAAGCTACTGAAAGTCACTGTGCCTCTCTCTTTCTAGAAGTTGATATGCAAATGTAAAGCTTGGAAGTGCTTTGGATAGTTCCTCTTTGTGAAGAAATAGATCTTAGGTTAATTATTATATGATGGTCAACAGAAGACAGAGGAGGAATGAACTTGGTACCTGGATGACACTACTGAATTGCTGAATCAAACCTGAAGCTTGCACCACAGAAGCTGTGACCCATCCAGATATGTAACTCAGTGAGTCCTCTTGTTAATTCAAACATTTAAGGGAGGTAATTTTCTTAAATATTGAAAAAATCAGGCTGGACATGGTGGCCCATTCTTGTAATTGTAGCACTCTGGGAGGCTAAGGAGGCTGAATTGCTTGAACTCAGGTGTTTGAGACCAGCCTGGGCAAGAGCGAGACTTTGTCTCTACTAAACGTAGAAAAATTAGCCAGGCATTGTAGTGGGTGCCTATAATCCCAGCTACTTGGGAGGCTAACACAAGAGGATTGCTTGAGTCCAGGAATTTGAGGTTGCTGTGAGCTATGGTGCCATAGCATTGTACCCAGAGCAATGGAGTGAGACTCTGTCACAAAAAACAAAGAACGGAAAATCATCAATTAAGCAGAAAATAACACAGTAAAATATAACACTAGGTATACTCAAGAAGGGGGTAAAAAGAACTTTAGAGTAGAGAGAGAAAGAATCAGGAAAAAAAAAAAGAGAGAGGAAAAACAATCTACAACCCACCTCAGTGGAGACTCAAGTGGGGCCCATGAAGTATCCTGAGGAAAAACTTTGGGGGGGGGGTTGGTTCTAGGACTGCCCAAGACGATAAGCAACCGGCCAAGTGTGGACAGAGGAGCAATGGCCAGATGCTGGTACATCACTATCAGATAAGATAGGGACAGAGTCCCAAGAAAAGCCAAAGTTAAGCTTTCTGCCACCTGGGAGGGACAGGGCACTAAAATAAGAACTTAATATTTCAAAATAACAAAATGTGCTATTTCTTGTATGCTTGAGCTTACAGACCAAGATTCCAATCTCCTACTTAGGCAAAACCCCCAACGTAGAATTTCCCAAAACAGCCCTTGGAAAACATTATTCTCCCTTGAAGAAGGTTCTGCGCTCATGTAGGTTTAAATGTTGTGTCTGCTGCTCGTGCTGCTCGATTCACAACACACGTAGCATACTGAAGTCCTGCCATGACTCTTGCCCTAAATGCTTTAAGCAAGGAACATTTCTAGAAGAGCATCTATCTCAAGCCAAGAAGCTAGAATGGCACGCATTTGGGGAAAACAGTCTCCACAGGGCACAGTCAACTCCTCTGTCCACCACAAGGATGCTGTGCACTTACGGTCTCGCTCAGTATACACAGCAGAACCCCGGGGTCTATTTGTTTCAGAGAGCGACACCGTTCCATCTTGGAGTGAGTCAATGGCCTTCTGCCAGGTCTGAATTCACCACAAGATGAAGTTCAACATTCCATGAAGTTGAGCGCTTCTGCAGTCACAGTAACGAACTGATGGTGTGAGGCTCTACCAGTAACTGTTAAATCACACGAGTTTGTCAGGAAAATGAGAAAAGAGCACCCTGGAAAAGAAAAGAGCACCCTAGCACCCCCTTTTTGCCCAATCCCTTTAAAATACCTATGTTTGCATTTATTGTTTCTTTCTGAGATTAGAAATCAGACACAGAGGACTGGTGCTAGCATTTTTAAAATAATATCAAAATTTAATAAGTTCAGACTATAGAACTGCTGACATCTTGTATTGATTGAAGAGGCTCAGGCTGCAGAAATAGCTTTCACTCATGTTCCACTCAAGGTTCCCGAATTGCTTACTTGTGGATTCCTGATGTGGAATGATGAGGAATGAGCAAGGAGGCTGATCAGAGATACGGTGGAGCAAAGAGAAAGGCCTGAATTGATGGAGGTTGGGGAAGGTTGGGGGAAAACTCATAAAAGACTGCCCCACACTGCTGCAGGCCCACTGTGCTGTTAAAATAGTTAGAGACAGAGTTCCCAGCTGAGCCCTATCACATCACTTTGCACAGCAAGTGTGTTTTAAAAGGGTGTGGGTAAATTAGAAATTTTATTAAAACTTTAAAATTTAAGATGAGTTGGAATAGGTTCAGAATTGAAAACTTAGGATATAAATTTATATAGTATAAGCACATGTGTATATATACAATGTTCCCACACCTGCACACACATATAATCAATACATAGTTTGAAGGCATTTTTGTTATTGAGAGATGACAACTAAGAAAATTTCCCTTGAGCTATCAATGTATTTTGCAGAGATTAGAAAGGAAAATACTAAAATATTAACTATCCCTGCCTTTGGATGCTGTGATTAGGGCTGGTCTTTCTCTCCCTTTCAGTTTTATGTGTGCTCCAGAGTTTTTGTGATAAATGGGACTCTCATCACTGAGCCATAAAACACGTGAGCACTGAATGAAGCAGTGAGAGTTTTAACAATAGACGCTCAGATATAAAGAGCGGAAGTGGCACAGACAGTGTGTCAGGGGCACTGGCACCACGAAGATGTGGCAGAATTTACTGACACATCTAAACAGTGGATACTTAGATTGTTTCCACTTTCCACCTAATAAATAAAGCTATGATATAAATATTTTCTCAAATTTTACCTTTTTATTTTTTAGGATAAAGTCCTCCCAGATGAGATTATTAGATTGATGACTTTCATTATTATCTTAAAGCTGTCAATGCATGTTACCAAATTACTTTGCAGATTGATATTCCAGGTATATTCAGAGATCAAGTAAATATTCACCAAAAATTCTTAGAATTAAAAAAAAATTCTTTTGAGATTATAATCCATCAAGTTGTTCATTTCTGTCAATGACATGTAATGAAAATACAACTTGCTGTTTCCCTGGATATCTAATTTTTTCAACATTCTTTGTCTGCCAATACCTTCTTTATTAAATACATGAAATTATTCTATATACTAAGATATATTTCTTTTATATGAATAAAATGCTGTTGTGTATATTTATAAATGCAGGACTATGAAGTGAACTTGGCACTTTTTTAAATGGTCATTCTTCTCCCCCACATGTATGTAGAAACATCCATCAAGTTGCCTAAAGCAAAATATAGTTTGTTGTGAACCACCAAACTGGTGAGGCTACTAGGTTTGCTGATCCTGTCATGGCTGCCAATTCCTAGGGCCCTAAAAGGGTGTCTTTGGGGTGGCTGAGACAGCCAAGGGCACACAAGTTTAAGAAGATGACAATGGATGGTAGAGATGAAGAGGAAAGTAGAAGGGACCCATCATATTGCACTAGTGGGGAATGAAAAAACAAAAACCCATTCTACACTGCCGGCCCTCAGCCACAGAGTGGCACGGAGGTGGAAAAGCTGTTCATGGTTCAAATACAGATGTAACGAAAGAACACTGGGCTACAAATGAGGAAGCCTGAGGCTCCTGTCCTGATTCTGTCTCTAATGACATTGGACAAGTCAATAAACTTTGTTGGACCTTGAGTTTCTCATCTGTAAAGGGAATGGGCTTGACTATTAGAGGATGCAGCTTGGAAGTTCACGGGCTAATTGCGCAGATATAATTTGGCTGGAATGGTGTTTTAATTTTTTTTTAATGTTACAGGACATTACACTGTGTTTCTAAAAGCCCTGTTGTTGTCATGCGGCTAGTTTCATTCATTTGCCTTACCTACCTGGCCTCAGAAGAGGTCTAAACGATCTCTAAATTTCTTCCCAGCATTGTTACTGCTTCCAATCCATCGGAAATCCACACTGGCTCAACTTTCAAAATACACGGAAATCTGACCTCTTCTCACCCCCTCTACAGCCATCACCCTGCTCCCAGCCATCTGCCATGATGATTGCTATGGCTTCCTAATGAGTCTCCTCTCACTTTTCTGTCATCAAAGCAGCCAGAGTAGTAAATACTTTTTAAAGTATCAAGTCATCATTTGAATGCCACTTGATCAGGGCCACTTACTCTGACCCTCCTGTTTTCAACAGCAATCCCTTTTCCCAAGCTCCTGATCACACGTGCCCTGCTCCATTTTCCAGGCAGAATCATCCCCTTCTTACATTCTAGGTAACACCATTTGTTCTTGTATGTTGTGGGTTTGGTTTTGGTTTTGCCCTGTTATGTCCCTCAGATCATGGAGGCCAGGTCTATTTTGAAGAGTGGTTACTATGGTCCCAGCTATAGTACAGAGTTTTGGAAAAAATTTTAAGAATTTTTGGTAAATATTTCTTTGGTCTCTGAATATACCTGGTATGTATAGAGCTTGGTACAGAGTGGGTACTCACTAAATAATTGTGAATAATTATGAACTTGTCAATCATTTCTCTTTTTCCTAGAATGAATTATTCTGGTCCCAAGAAGTTACACCAATGAAGTGACATTTCAACATGGAAACGGTATCCTCTTCTATAACTTCTCCCATTACAGCCACTTTACACCCCTCCACAACCTGCCAAATTCTCAGAAGGGATGTCATTGCCAAATCAACAGAGCTGGGGAGATTTTATGTGATAAGCATAAAGCTGGCCCACAGAAAGATGAATCCAAACAGGCAGGAGACTTCCTTTCCATAGCCATCAAGTAAGGAATCAAGACGAGGACCAATTTATAAGACACGCAAAGCAGGCAGCCAGTCCCAAGTGCAGGTTCGGTATGCTTACATGAAACAGCTCAGAGTGCCATGGTGTCACCTATGCTCTCCGAGCCTATTGTCCCTTGGGGCCATCTCCAGGTCTGTTTGCTGAATTCAAACACACCAACAAAAAGTTCTTTTGCCTCAAGAGTAAAGCATTCTTTTTCAAAGATTAAAAAGGTCACCCTCTCCCTCCCCCCCAAAACCTGAACTTCTTGCAACCGCTTTTGGATAAATTTCTTTCCAGTGTGGAGGGAATGAAGACAGGCTCCCCTCACAAAGGTGACTGCTCTTACTGGAGGGGGACACTCTTCCTTGAACCTGGTGCAGCCTCCC
This sequence comes from Loris lydekkerianus, assembly GCA_963574355.1. Classification (NCBI taxonomy): domain Eukaryota; kingdom Metazoa; phylum Chordata; class Mammalia; order Primates; family Lorisidae; genus Loris; species Loris lydekkerianus. Next base: position 42,712 of record CAUYPK010079310.1, on the reverse strand, counting down.
TTCCTCTCTCCACCTGTCAGCCACTGAGGGTGTGGCTCAAGTCTGGTCACAGACTTTCAGATTTCCCAGATCAAATACCACCTAAAAATAAAAGAACAAAGAGAGCTGAGGAGAACCATTCTAAGGCTACTAGCTCTTTGTGTCAAGCAAATACATCCAATGAGATATTTTGGCACAATCACAAAATAAAATAATAAAATAAAATAAAGGCATGTAATCTCAAAATAAGTTTCATAATTTTAACTTTATAAATTCCTTGTTTTCTCTCATGGTATAAATCATAGGTAGAGAAACTTTCTGGGGAACCCATATTCTGGACAGCACTGATGCAAATGCCCTTGAACCTTTATTGGGAATGACAAAATCTCAGAGTCAGGCTCCACCAGGGATACAGATGTGACTACAATGTATTAGGATGGAAGAGAGGATCTCTGCCTCACTAGGTTGAAGGTATATGTTCATCATGGCATCGCCACTGAGTCACAGCACTCTACACTGGTTGGAGTCTGGGAGAGAAGGTTTGCGGCTCAGTAGCAAGATTCTGGATTTTGGAGGCTGAATTCACAGCAAATGTAACACAGTCCAGGTCTTTAGGAAACTAGGCCCCTAGATTTCTTTTTCTCTTCCTTTCAGAATCCTTCAACAGCACTTGATGCTCAGCAAATGGCACATGATCTTATACTAAGAAAGCTACAGGAGGGTAGTCATTCCATCATACCTGGGTAGCTACCAAATAAAATGTTTAAAGCCCTGTGCAAGCTGAATATGGCACTCAAATTTTTTTTTTCCAGGTGGATGGGGCTCTAAGGACATACCCGCAAATCAGCTGCCTATATTTAAAATTTGTGAATTACCTTCACCTAAGTCCCTGAATTTCGGATTTCTCTTCAAAAATCTAAAAATTTGACAACAGGAGGTTCTCATTCCAGTGTGGCCGCCAGCAAAACAGACCACGCCCTCATCCCTGGGCTGAGCCCACGTGTTACATTATATGACTTGCGGCCCTCTGCAAACATCTGTGTTGATAAGTTCAGGAGTTTACAAAGTTATTTAACACTCTACCCAATCCCTAAAATGGTTGACAGAAGCTTGGTAAAGATCACCAGTGAGAAGGATAGGAGAAGAAACAATTAGATGGAGCCAGGGAGAGGGTCATGACTCAGGGTATCCACCACACAATTCTAAACATTTTGCTGGCAATGGGCAGCAAATTTGGTTCTGGGCTTCTTCATAGCTGACCACAGCTCAGAGTCTGAGACCAAAACAAAGTCAAATTTCCTCCCTTTAGTAAAATACAACATTTCTGTAGTAGTAATGCTAAATCTCATGAAGCAATAAAATAAGAAAGAGAGCAAGACAAGGTAGCAGGTGAAGTGACAAAAGGTGTGGTCAGTGACAAAGTGATCTGGGTGGTCCCTGTGGGGGGGGGGGGTGCCAGTGGGGAGTGAGTACAATGGCCAGGTCTGAGCCTAGGAAGACAGGTTGTAGTGGTTAGGCGGAGCACTGCGCCAGCTGGAAGGGAGAAACCACAGCTGTGTCAAAACAACAGGAGAAATTGCTGTCAAATTCACTCAGCCATCAGGTAATGCCCTTCATTTCCAGCACATCTACTTTGCTTCCTGAAGTATTTTCTTTATTTGGGTTGCTGTCAAACTACGGGAAACTCTCAGCTAGTTAAAAACAAATGCCTTTTAGGGTTTAGTGCATAAGTATCTCAGCTTTCAGACCCTAGGATCCAATTTCCTTCTCTCTCTTCAGATCAAGGTCACTCATGCATGGCTTGACTGACTTGTTCTGTGTGGGGGCTGAAGGGAAAGGCTGGCGGCCACCAGGCTGGGCTCTGAAAGGAATGGTTCCCGCTCACGGAGGCAGTCTCTGTCCCCTGGCTCCACAGCCCCATGCAGTGGATTGTTTTCTCTTTCTCTCTCTTAAATCTGCATCAAGCATCATCAAGACAAATTCTGGCAACAACTCGACAATCCCACCTCTATTTCTGCATGTCACTGATAATAATGTTTTGTGTGGCCTAAGAGAAATTAATGGCAAATCCATTTGGCAAAGCAAAACAAATCTCAAATTAACAAACAGCACCGCTATCACTTTTCAGTTTATTAGCAGAGACAGAGATATTTTGTGCATTTTCTTCAGGTCAATATCTTATCTGTATCAAAATGAGGAACAAAGAGCTCATCACATCAATAATGGAATTTCAAGCAGCCACGGGGATAGGTCTACAATTATCTTCCTTACATGAATGGAGATTTGTGAGTTCTACAGGGAATGACCTCCTTCCAGATGAATCAATTAAAAAATTATGAAGTATTTAGGTTGCTGAGTCAGATGGACACGAGCACATCACGCCCTCCTGTCCTTCTCTCTTCACTGCACAGTTAGAAAGTGGAAATCTTTTCACGAGATATTGATACATCCTCATATCAAAGTAGTCACAGTCATTATAGAGCCTGCTAGTGTTTCTATAAGAAACCCTACCTGGGGAGGATTTACAGGATATTGGCTGCTTTTGATTCACAAAGGGCTAATTTCAAAGCTGGGGTCTCAGATGCCACGAATTCACTTCATTTGCATATTACACTTAAAGCAGAGCCACTTCATGAATTTCTGACCAGTAGCAATTTTACAGATGTGATAGTTAAGACAATAGTACAGTTTCTTTGTCGAGTATATATTTTTTCAAGATCAGATTCTTATTCACCCTCAGTATGGATATAGTTTCTCTCAAATCTGTATTTCATTTTCAGGTGGGCCCTGCAGGAAAAGTGGTAAAAATACAATGAGGCTGGTTGCAGGGGCTCTTGTATAGTGCAGAGAAAGTCAGAGAAACGGAAGAAAATACAGCAGGGGATGCAGCTCCATCCAAGTGACTTTGGACAGCAGCAGGACAGAGCTTGGTGGGCTGGGAAGGGAGGTGCCAGGGGAATCAACAACCCAGCAAGGTCATAAGAGGAGCAGACAGGTGGCCAAGTCCAGAGAGGTCAGTAACAGCTGCAGAGAGGAAGCAGAAACTTCCACAGATCAGTGAGCAAAGGCTCATGGTCCCAAGGTGTTGGACCTTGAGGAACCATAACCTGAGGCTCAAGAGGTCAAGGACCTGGGTCAACAAGGTCAGGGTGCAGAAACAAGAGCCCAGTGCAGACACTAGATGTCACATTCTATAGTGCTTCTGGGCTGGAAGGAGAGCTGGCATTCTCCTGAGAGATTTGGTACTCCCCTGGGAAGCTGCCTGGAACAGGGGGACCACACACTGGGCTTCCAGACCAGTTCTATCTCCATTCAGCACACTGCCTCTCAAAAAGACCTGAATGTGTGCTTATATCAAACACAACCCAAAGCACTTTGTGAATCAAAAGTGCTTCCCTGGGCCACCTGGGGCTTGTCCTACAGAAAGGCCGAGCCTGAGATTGTAGGTGGGCATAGAACCCAACATGGCTGGAGACAAACTCCTAAATGAGAGGTCAGGTAATCCTCAACATTCTGGGGCAGAAGGAAGGGAACATAGTCAGTCCTGATATCCGCACAGCACAGCACCAGCAGGAAGCTTAGATGTATAGCTAGAATCAAGATGGAATAGGTAGATGAGAATGGGAGATTACACCCACTGAGCCAACTGTCAGACAAGGTCCCAAGAGCAATGGTGCATTTTTATTCCTAGAGACCAAGAGGTCTTAGAGGGCCTTGCCCTCCTAGGCGGGAAGGCCCCTCTGCTGTCCCAGGAGACTCTGCTCCACAGCTGATGATAAGGATGAGCAAATCTGGATGGAAGCCAGAGATGCCGTCTGGTGCTTCCATGGAGACTCAACACCTTTCTGGAGCAAGAGCTAAGATCCTGGCATTGGGGACTTGAAAGTCATCCTGATGCTAAAGAGACAGTGTATCCTGGGAAATGAGAGCCCTGGGCTCCCAGGAAAGGGGAGTGACTCATTCAGCGTTCTCAGTCTGGATCTGCCTTGTTTGTCACCGTGTTCCCTGCAGCTGGGAAGGAGTTTGCCACAGAAGGTGCCCGATGACATATAGGGAATGAACAGAAAAACTCTAAAACATCCAGTTTTCTACTTCTAGCTATTTGCATTTGGTCAAGTGAACTCTAAACATTGCAATATCTTTCTTTGTAAAATTTGGAAATTAGACCATAACCCAGGAAAGTCTGGGGAACTTGTTACATAGCACATTTGCTCAGAACCTAAAAAAGCGTGGAATTTCAGCTATGACCTTCAGATCACCTACCTACCTATGGGGCTTCATATTCTTAGGGCCTAACTCATCTACTGCATACAAATCCTTGGGAGGTCGGGGTGGGGGTGGGAACAGCCGTCTGAAGCTTTCACGAGCAATGCAGATTATGTTTACTCAACAGCAATTTGAGATACACTGAGATTTACATTTATTGGAAAATGCTACATTCTAGGCCCTAACCCTAAGACTTCATACATACCATCATTCAATCCTTACCTATAAGGCAAGAATTATCCTCCTTCCTTTCTAGCTAGGCAAAGTTGATGTAACCAACGTCGCCTACCCAGGAAGCCGCTGAGCCAGGATCCACCTCTATAATAAATCAAATATTCTGTGTCTCATCTTCCGTTTCATTTTACTTTTATTTTGATAAAAGTGTGCGCTTGTGGTAAGGAACTGACAGAGGATTGAGCTGCATGTGGTGGGCACTCGTGTCCTCACCTATCAACGCTGGGATGGGAGAGGCACAGGAAGGCAGGGAAACAGCCCCAGGGACTAGCAAGAGCAGGGTCTGTGCTCAGGAGTGAAATGCTACAATTGAATTTTGAAGTCTTGAATTAAAGTGGTTAGCAATGCTGGGCGACTGACCTACAACGTGCTCAGAATGTGACCTTGAACCAATATTACCGCCCCAGGTAACTGTAATGTCCTGCCTACAGGTCATCTTTACAGCCAATACGGCCACAGTCAGTCTTAAAACATTGAATTGCCTCCCCCCAAAAAGACACAAAGTCACTGAAAATTGCCATGTAATTTTTAATTGTGTCTATTTTAGTCAAAATGGCTTTCTTCTTCTTCAAGGCAGTTGTCACTGTCAAATGTCACCTGTATGAACACTCCTGGAGCAAAATGGCACTGAGTTGTAGCTTATGGATGCGTAAATGATTTCTTCACACTCCTGAGAGAGTTAACTGGATTCATGTAATGAGGAATAAGTAATGTATCTTTTTAATCCAGAGGAAAAAAGGCTTCTTCTTAAAAGTACCAAGACATTATCAATGAAAGTACATCTCTGGGTAATAGATTCTAGTAAAAAAGCACTAGAGTTAGTCAGGAGTCTTGGAATGTGGTTCCACCACTCATCAATTTGGTGTTTTTAGGGCCAAAAATTATTCATTTATCTATTTATTTATTTACTTATTTATTTATTTTTATTTTTTTGAGACAGAGTCTCAAGCTGTCGCCTTGGGTAGAGTGCCATGGCATCATAACTCACAGTAACCTCCAACTCTTGGGCTCAAGTGATCCTCTTGCCTCAGTTTTTTCTATTTTTAGTAGAGACAGGGTCTCACTTTTTGTGCTCAGGCTGATCTCGAACTCATGAGCTCAAGAAATCCACCCATATCAGCCTCCCAGAGTGCTAGAATTACAGGTGTGAGCCACTGCGCCCGGCTAGGGCCAGAAATAATTTAAAGAAAGACTTGACTTTTTTTTTTAATTTCAGAATAATATGGGGGTACAAATGATTAGGTTACATAGTTGCATCCATCAGGGAAAGTCCAAACTAATACAGCCCCTTTGGAAAGAATTATGGCAAATTCTCTGCCTCGTTTTAATCACCAGTTTTACTACTACTACTATTTCAGAGGGTTTTAAAGATTCTATTAAGTTAATAAATATGAAAGCACTTTGAGCACATACCTTGTTATTCTAAAGTGATGCATAAGGATCAAATCTGAACAAAACTAGGTTTCAGTTGGATTCCAGGAGCTCTGGCCACCCCCCTCTCCCTACTGAGCACCGCTGGGCTATTCCCTACCCCACCTCCAACCACAGATGGAGGTAAGTGATCACTGCAAGGTTCTTTGAGCAACTCGCAGAAAGAGACATTTGAAGTGCAAATTATTATTTTTATAGAAGACATTACCAGAGAAGGACGCCAGTTACGACAATTACTATCCAGTGAAGAATCTCCTTAAGTGCATCTGGCAGACATGCGTGGTGAACCCAAGTATTTTTGTGTGTCTCAAAGGTTTAAACAAATAACACCTATATGGTTACTGAAGATAATTCGATGACTATAATATAGATGGATAGGTAGGTTCATTACTACAAATGATTTCAGTGCAGTAGGAAGAAAAACCGAAGCTACTACTGTTAGACTTATGCTGAGGCAGCTGCTCAGAGGAAACCCCAACGCCCTCAGACACGTCCCTGCTTGCTCTAAGTAATAGAATCTCAGTCTATCACCTATTTGCTAGGAAGTTTCCTCATCTGTAAAATGAAGAGAATGGAGGTAACCGTGGCTCCTTCCAGCTGTGGGAGTCGCAGAGGCTTCTAGGTGGTGCATATAATACCCCTGGTGAGCATCTTCTCCAATTGACACAGAATTTTGGCCACTTTCCCTCATCTCTGCGCTTCAGATACCCTGATTGCAGCAATCACACCTAATATAATTTGTCCATCCAGTGCCTCTCAGTTGCTGTTCTAATTCAAATCTCTTCCTACCATGACCAAAATATCATTTGTTGCAAGACACCACTTAAACACAAATGCTAATCAGCAGATAAAAGGTGAAAAAATGATCATTTTCCTAGGCCTGTAAGGGAGATGACCCTGACTTTGGTTTGATGAGTGATTCTAACACATCAACAGAAAGAATATGTTGGCCAACAGGGATGAACATTAGAGACATGGGGTTGAGGGAGGAAATTATCTTCACCCAGCAGAACCAGATGCTGGAGCTCAGAAACTAACCAATTCCATTGCCAGAAAGGTTATCTTGCCATTGGACATATGAATACTTTGTCACTTTCCCAGAGGTATTACATGCCTAAATGGTCTCCTAATGAGGGTGGGGAACAGACAAGGTGACAGAAAGTGTACAGAAAGTCCTGGATCTGGAGGTCTGAGATTTGATAAAAGTAATTCAAGATAAAGTGATTCTTATTTATGGACCAGTCATGATGATACTAACATAATATTTAGAAGGTATTGTCAATTCCCCAAGCGCTGTTCCAAGTGCTCTTTATACATAGGGGCCCATTTCACCAACACAGTATCTTCAAAGGAAGATCTCATGCAACTATGAGGAAACTGAGGCTGAGAGAGATTAAGGAATTTAAATAGTTTAGGAGTGGCAGAGGACTTGAGCTCTACCCTCCACATCAGTGGTCCTCAACCTTTCGAATGCCACGGCCCTTTAATACAGTTCCTATGGGTTGTGACCCACAGGCTGAGAACCACTGTTCTGCATCATCCTTCCAACTTAGTTTTCATGAGGCAGAGACTGAACTGAGTATCCTGAAAATATTCATTTTCTGTACTCACCAGATGAAAGGTCAGATCTGGAAGGTGGGGTCTCACCACTGTTCCTGAGAGCCTTGGTGGGAGGTACTTGTTAGAAAAAATCCAGATAAATAAGGCCTCCAGATCACCACACAAGCCCAGACCCAGTAAGCCTCAGATAAAAGGAAGTACTTCTTCATCTACAATAGGACAAACAGGAGACAGACTCAGAGGCTGGGGAATACCGCCTGTGAATGTAAAGTTTAGAAAGGGTAAGAAATGTCTGGGTGCACATTCCCCAGGGAGAGAGGACACCCAGCGGGACGGTAGACCACACTCCCTGCTCCCCACGCTACTGGGTGAGGTCTGATTACTCCCTGCTTTATGTTCACATTGGCCCATTTGTGTCTCTTTTCACTGCCATCTGACTCATCCTGACTTCTTCATCTCATGCCTATGACGACATTTTTCTTCTTAGCTGCCTTCCTGGATTCCAGCTGTCACCACCTCAACCTCAGTCTACACAAAGTGGCCAGACCAGTTTCTTGAATACTGTCTTTGTCCTAATACTCACTTAGAAAATCCAAATATCAGCATTGAAGGAGAGATGTCAAAATTTGGCTCCCTGTACATCTCTATTTCCCTCCTGTAAGTATTAGAGTAATGTCCCCAGTCCCTTTTCAAATACTAATTTCCATAAGAACTGGGCCCAATATAACACAGTCACAGCAGCAGGGCATGCGATCAGCATGGCAGCACTGGTGTCAGGCAGAGCTCCGTGAGAGGCCTGTTTCCACTAACCTGGGAAGATTTGGCACCTTTATACAAGCCTTGGTTTCCCCAGAGATGAAATGTAGATAATGAGGACATATTCCTTGCAGGGTTACTGTCCTGGCGAGGGGATGGATGGCAGCGGGTGCTGGGCATGTTTCTCTGGCACTAAGTGCTCCATCAACAGTACCTGTCATCACATCATCATTATCACAGCAGTGTGGCTTAGTGGTTCAGAGCTCAGATACTGGACTCAAAAACACATCATTTGGGCAAATAAAAATGGTGAGGCAAGGTTTCTAGAAATTCCACCCCAATCTTCTTTCTGTGTAAAACTGTTTAAACCACTGGAGGTGCTCCATGCCAGACACTCTTGAAATGTGGTTCAGGGATTGCAAGAATAAACATAAGGAAAGGAGGAGGCAAATATTGCCCAGAATAGTAGCCATTTCTCAAATCTCTTTTGATCAATAATTATTTGTTGAGTTTCTCTTCCATGTTAGGCCCAAGGACACATGTCACAGTCCTGCCCTCAGAGAGGTCACATCCCGGCTCCAGGTGGTGTCTTTTGCTAGGTGCTGGTGACATGGCTGCTCTGCTGCTCAGCACCTGCACCCTGTGAGGCTCCATCCTGAGCCCTGCGCACACATTTTTCTGTCAGTCCTATGGTAATTCCAGCGGGAAGCACTGTTTCTCTTTTCTCATAGGAAGAAACTGAGACAGACTTGAGATCAAATGGCTTGGCCAGGGCCACACAGCAGGGAGGTGGTAGGGCCAAGACCTGGACCAGGGTCTGGATGACTCTCGTACCTCGGAGCTCAGCTCCTGACGTGTGCCTCCTCATTGCACAGGCGTTGCCTGGACTCAGTTTTTATCACATAGTGACAGAGAAGGAGATGATGGCAGCTTTTGAATGAGAAATGTACTTAACTGTCACAAAACAGGAAATAGCTTGAATGCCTACCAATAACAGAATGATTGAATAAATGATGGTGCATCTAAACCTTATTCCTCAGCCTTTAAAAGACAGATACATAAAGAGGGTGAGGAGATTGGGGAGCCAGTGGTCAAAGGACATGACATTTAGTCAAATAGGAAGAACAAGTTCAAGAGTTCTAGTGTACACCATGGAGATAGAAGTTCATAATAATACATCATAATACTTGAAAATTACTAAGCCATTATATTTCAAGTATTCTTGTCACCAGAAAATGACACATACGTGAGGTCATACAGATGCTAGCCAGATTTAGGTGCTCCACAACGTATACTGACATCAAAAGTTCATGCTGTACACTGCAAGCATGTGAAATTTTTACTTGTCAACTGGAAAATTTAAAAATTTTTAAGAGATAGACATGTATGTATTCACCTGAATGGATACCCATGGTATATTAATAAGTTTGGTAGGGTTTTTTTTTTTTTTTTTAAACCCTCCCTTAAAAAAAGATTTTTTTAAAAGTGAGCCTGAGGGGAAGAATAGATAAGGGTGGATATGTTAAATTTATTCTGAGTGTGCACCTAATTCTCTCGAGGCCTGCCCTGATTTATCTTCAAAATAAAATATCCTTCTGATATACACTATACCCTATGGAACGGATAGCAGAAGGTGAAGAGCACGAGGAGGACACACCCAGGTTCACATCTCACCTCCACAGCTTGGCGAAGTGACTGGTCTGCAAACCTCAGTTTCCTCAACTGTGCACCAAGGATGGTAATAATTCCCTATGTCATAGGGATGTTATCCTGATTAAAATGGGAGGACGGAGCTGAGTACCGTACCTGGTACGGAACAAGTGCGCAGTATGTAGGGGCTGTTACTTTAATGTTACCTAACTGCCTGAAAGATCAGCCTCCACTAAAAACAGCAATCCTTCTGAAGACTGACATTTGAAAGGCCACCACACAAAGAACATGCTTACGCTTCCTGGAAGGTACTTGTGAACGTGTAGGCTGGTGAATAAAAGGCATTTGATTTTCTGTTCCAACATCTTTCTATTTCAACATTTTCTGATCCGGCAGCCACGTGGTGCTCTCCAGCTTCCCAGCCTGCTTCCCACATTTTCAAACCAGGGTTATCCCCAACATGAAGCACCGTCTCCAAGCCTTCCTGCTTGCCATGGTCACAGGCCACCCACAGCTCTTTGGAAGCAAGTGAGGTAAATAGCTCAATGAACACAGTCTAGATATTTCATGCTTAAGTCAGAAATAAAAACAGAAATATAGAAAAAAGCAGAACAAGAGCAAGAGAGAAGGAGAGGAAGCTCCACGTGCCCTCTGAGTGCTGACCCAGGTTCTAGAACAGTTATACAAGCTTTGGAAAGAGGTTCTTAGATTTTTTGGACAACCCCAGATTTAATACAAGAAAGCAAATAAATACAAGCTCTTCAACAGTGAAAATGCTACTGCCCCCCAATTCAATTAAATTCCAGTGCACAGTACACGTACTCAGGGCTAGCATTTATGTAGTAATAGGGGTATTATTTTTGATGTAAGTCGCAGCAACACCTTACTTATAATTCTGTTTTGGGTGGCTTTAAAACTATTTAAAAGGAACCTTTGGTATTAAAGTACGGGCTTATTCAAGAGAGAAGGGCTTAATTTTTATTAGAGAATGACAATTTTTATTAGAGGTGGTGGTGATGTTAATACTGACATTTACTGAGCGCTGTCTAGGCACTAGGCATTATGCTAAGTGCATTAGCCAGGAGGCCTAGGATAGAGTGATTGTCCCATGAAAGAGGACAGAGAGAGGTCAGGTAACCATTCACAGTCAGTGACAGAGCAAAGATTTAGACCCAAGTGCTCAGCCTGCAGAGCCCAGGCTCTACTACTCTACTGTCATCCGTTTAGACCTCCGAGGTCCTCAGTCCCAACTGTATTTAGCATTTGATTTCTTCTGCTAAGAAGTTTCCCTTGCTGCAGCTGCCTTTGATTTTTCAGTAAGCATATGCTAACCTAGTGGATTTCATTCTAATGCTTCTGACCTACACATTTAATTTTTTTCATCTCCTAAAAGAAATCACGGCCACTTCAGCTGAGCGGCGTAATTCTGTATTCTTTTGGAACATGCATTCATCTTTTATTTTCCTAAGGTTTTGTTTTTATACCATATAAGATAGAAACACAGCATAGAAAAGGGCAGGGAGGATTTCCATCTTCTCAGGGAAACAAGATGCTCCCACCACAGTTGAAGGAGTTTAGAGTTCTTTGAAGCCCTCTCACTCCACTAGAAAATTCTGAAAGATGTAAATTTTGACAGTCACAAGTACATATAAAAAACCTTGGGGTTTTTTTAGGTCTGCTGGGTAACCTCGTAGATTTGATTTCTTCAATCTCATTATGCATTCTGCAGCCTGAACGAACCCTTTATTGGGGCTTCCTATGCTTGCTTACTGCCAGAAGCTTCTTTCCAGGTAGACTGTGCGCATCATACAACGCTATCCCTGCCCAGCTTTCCTGGCACCTTAGGTATAGTAGGGACCAAAAGGAAGTTTAATTAAGTCAGAAATCATTTATTTTTTAAGCAAACACCAAACCTCTGAAAGCCAAATATTCTAGAATACATGGCTTCCTCCAAAATAGCTTCATCCCAGGACAGCTTTCAAGCGACAATAAAATTGATTTCTTTCGCTAGCAAAAAGCTGAAGGCCTGATGGCTCTGGGATTATCATCTGGATATAAACCCATCTGTGCTAAAGGTGTCCATTTCTTTAAAGAGCTATGGAAGCAAGGATCAGAAGAAGTGATGTTTGATGCGCATGTTGGACCTTCCAGGTTTAAGAGGTATAGGGGGTACACTGTATCTTATAAACTGAATTATGTCATACCTAGAGCAAGCTTAATGAATACTTATTGAATAAATGTCTTCTTCCAAAAAAGACTGAGCTTAACACCTCTCATCTTATTTTTACACTTGAATTTCACTATAAAAGTTGGAGACGGGTTTATGATGAGAAACACTTTAGATTACATGTAAAACATCTTAACTAAGGACCGATTCTAGTTGAAGAACTTATCAATTATTCCAGAATAACTTAAACATGAAAACACTGCAATATGTTTACTGCCTAATCATGGGATACAAAAACTTAAAGGTCACAGCAGGATTCGGGTTCATGGGAGACAGAGGGGCCTGGGGCACCAGGGTCTGAGTCGGAGGGGGACAGATGGGCAGGACTGCAGGCCACAGACACGCCACATTTTCCCCTCTGCTTTAGAGAGTGGATTCTGCGTAAGACCCATTGGATGAGAGGAAAACCAACTGAGAGTCTAAAGATACGGGACAAAAATAACATCATTAGGCTGCTATCCTATTCTTTTTTTCCCAGTATAATTCAGCAGAATAGCCTCTTATTCTTTCTGAGCTTATATCAACTGTGAATCTTGACCCATTTTAGAAGCTACCAGCTTTCATTAGTGAACAGTGGGTATAGGTCAAAAAGATAAGGACAGAGAACTCAAAGTGGGGCAATGAAAGGGCCAGTAGGGGAGAGATTCCCTGGAATATACCCAGTAATAAAAGGAGCTTCTATTACTGAATAGCACATCTAAAGATGCTTGAAAATTTTTTGAAATAAATCAGTTTTGCTGAAACCAGTGCTTTTCAAACCTGACTATGATTCAGAATTGGCCATGGTGCCTGTTAAAAAACATAGATGCAAGGATTTTGCCCCAGATTTGCTAAAACAGAATCTTAAGGGCCTGATGGGGGGTACCCAGCAACTATGTATTTAACAGGTCCCCACAAATTATTCTGATGCACACGCAAGCTTTAGAACCACTATTATAAGCCACATCAGCCTCATGGCATGAATTCTCGGCAATGTAATTCCTATAAAATGAATTTCTTTAAATGAAGAAATACCAAGGCATTTTGATTGGTGATAATAAAACCATATTCATGCAGTATAGGTATTAAAGCATCTTTCAACATCCAAGAAAATGAACTGCCATTCTTAAAAATCTGGGGATTAAACCATATGCTGTGAAACCTTCTTTATAAACATGACATTATGATGCAAAGACTCCCTGTAATAGTTCTATACTTGCAACAGATAAGAAAATTCCCCGGCTCACTTGTAATAACTAGCTGCTTTCTGACAACTGTCAAATTTTTTTATTGCTGAGATTTGGAGACTCATCAAAACCAATTGCCAGCCAGACATCTGGTTTTATAAGTTTCTTTAGAAATGTAATCAGTAGCCCTGAACGTGGACAGTATATTCAAAGTACTGTGAATGCTTCAGATTACTCTCATTTTAACTTTTGTGACTGGGGTATTTTTCCCACTTCTGCAAAGTCACTTTCACTTTTCAGGAGGTCTTGCTCGGAACTTACATAGCACTTGCTTCCTCAAGTCTCCTGGAGATTAAAAAGAAAAAAAAAAAAAAAAAAAAAAGACAGTAATTTTATGTGCTCAGAACTTTACTCCCAACTTCTTCCTTGGAGATATCTCCTGCCATCCTATGAACCCATAATAATTACCAAAAGAGAAAATATTTTCTACTCTTACTTTGAAAAATAAAGCCTCTAACCTAACAAAATTCTCGTATTTTACATTGGCTTATATTTTCCAGGGTTGATAGAGTTCAGTCTCAGGGAAGCAGTTAGATACAGCGTATGCCTCCATTTTCACACACACCTACCCAGCTGGAAAGCACCTTGCCAGGAAGCTGCCTAATTCCCTCCCTTCTCTTAGCACCCATAATAGGATCCCTTGCTGCCTTCCAGTTTCAGTGTCTTTTTGTTATGATCAAGAAATATTCCAAATACCTGGCTTTCTCTTACATGGGTATTGTATTTTAAAATCACTACAATTTTGAAAGGCGAACAGATTTTTGTTTTTTTCAATCTATTGAACAATGGCCATTCCAAATAGTAGAATCAGAGGGAGGGAGGGATGATCATTACCTTCCTTTCTTTTTAAAACTGCGATGGTAATTTAATGCTTGTTATCACAAGTCAAACAGTACAGATGTACATGAAGTGCAAATAATGTTTGTTGAACTAGTTTAAAGTACCTTCATTTTTATTTTTGAAATGTTGCATGCTTTGAGTTTTCCCAAGTTGGATCTGAGACCCTTTCGTAGCTTCTCCTAATTGTACTTCAGCATGCCTATGTATGTGTGTGTGTGTTACCACTGATAGTCTTTTAAAAAAATTCTTTAATTTTATCATTACACTTTGTTTTTCTTTTTCCTCTGTAGGAGGTCTCTAATAGACGCATTGGATCTTCATTTCATTTTCGTATGTCATTATTTTCCTGCCTCGAATATTGTCTTTTGTTGTGTTCTAATTGTTTTCTGCTCTTTCTGCTCTTTTAGTTTCCAATTATTGTTCTGGTATAGATATCCTTGTTTGCCATGTAAGAGCAAAAGATAAAGTCCTTAGGATAAGCACCCATAGTTTCATAGTAGGTACAGTCATTAAATCAAGAGTTGAAAACTCTAATTCAGGGACCAGGTAGGCAGCAAGGCAGTGAAACAGGCAGGGTGTAAGACATTAAGGAGACATGGGGACTACAGCAGGCTGCATTTGAAAGCTGTCAAATGCATTTAAATCTGAATTTGTACCAACTGTACAAAATACCTACAAGGAACAACTTCAGCCTTGAAGAGCCAGTTACAACTTCTGCAAAATTTGACTCCCAATTTCATTTTTTCTCACTCCAGACAAGGAGTTCAATTGACTCTTCATTTGCACCAATGGAGAAGTACTACTACATAGATAACATACAAAGAAGCAGATAATTCAAAATCTGCATGCAGATGGCTTCCAAGCAATGCTGAAATTTACCATTCACTATAATCTGTTCACATTAACCCTGTATTGAAAATACTTTATATTCCTCCCAAGCACATACGACTCAGTGGGAATAAGGTAGTAATGAATCAGCACCGTGATGGAAGTGACACAGGGGTGGAGGCAACATCTGGCAGATAAAGCTAGGCTGCTGCACTAGGCCCCAACAGACCAGACCAAAGCTAAATGGAGTCACTCATGCCAAGTGCCACATAACCAAACTGAACTCAGAGATAGGCTCCAACCAGGAGAGTCACAGCAGTCAATCAGAAGGGGCCCCACTGAGCTGAGCCAGCAGACAAGGAAGTGCTCGATGCCCTGGGATTGCTTTCACCTATACAAGGCAAGTAGCCTGAAGTAGCATGATGTTAACCAGCCCAGTTTTTTACCTGCTATTTTCTTGTTCCTACTCAAGCTGCTTTAGGGCGACAGACTTTCGTGCTGGCCATTTCTATTTCGTCCATGAGATGCTGCCTGATTTGTGAACCACTAATAAAAACCAATTACATCTTTAAATCTAATATGCTGAATTTTTTTTTTTAGACAGTTGAGGGGGCGGGAAGCTTAATGCAAAATTTGGGACAATTTTAAAGGCAGGAACTTCAAAGGCAGACAGTGGCAATAACTAGATTCCCAACGTCTATGGGATAGTCTGGAATTTAGCCTCTACGGAAGGTTGAGCCTGGTGACATAACGGCCACCTAGAGTCTCTCTCCATTTTGCCATTGTCAAGAGGGAATGATTTTTCGCAAAAACAGCCTTTGAAATTCCGTCCGATGTAAACTCTACCCACTGCTTACCAAAACTGGAAGCAGCACAAGAGGAAGATAATTGTCATTTTTCTCCTGTCACAAAAGAGAGACTTCAAATAAACTGAACAGGGGAGAAAAATCAAAAACACAGCATGAGACAGCTTTGCCATCCTGATGAAGGGTGAGTCACTAATTCCACAGCCGCTTCCTTAATTGCAGCTCAGCACACCCGCAGCCAGTTTAACACCCTGTTTTCTTCTTAGAGCCTTACAGCACTATTCTCCTGTGATCCACTCAGGTCTAGAAATAGTAACCGTCCTGAGAAAAGTGGAGAAGAGCCTATTAAATGGTGTGTAATTAGCATCTCTATAGCATTTTATGGTTTCAAGGTTGCATAGGACCATTTTTATGATTCTTTCCATCTGCAAAAGCAGAGAAATAAATCATTTGCCAAAGTCATAGAGAAAATGGCCAGCATGAGAATCCAGACTTATAGCCCCTTCCAGAACTTTCCTTCATTCACAGAGGGCTTCTACCTCACTTACCATCATTTCCCTCTTTAACTGCTGAGGGCTCATTGAGGGGCTTTGAGAATCCTTTGAAGGATCTCAAGGTCTGTGCTGCATACGCCATCCTTCCACAGAATCTACTAGAACATGTGAGTGAGTGCATGGGGAAGTGACTGTACCCCGCCACCCACGCCATCTGCTAGAACGCAGGAATGAAGAGAGTCAGAACACTCTGCACAGAGGGCCACCTGTGCTAGGAGTGTGGGACGCCTGATTGGCCTGCCTCACGGTGTTTTCAGCCAAGTTTATAGCTAGACGTCACCATGGTGATCAGGATTAATGAAATTGCATCAATAATTTTCCATGGAAGGCACGCTCCAACTGAGCTCAACTAAAATAATAAGGAGTCAAAGAATTCTGCCATTTGACCAAATAGGAGGTAGATTGTAGCAGCGTCACAGAACACCCTGAGAAGTCTCCTACCTCACGGCATTTTTGAGGCTGGAAGTGTTGACGTAATCTCTTTCCATTATGTTCTCACATCAGCTTTGATTCTGTGTCAGTGCAGGTTCATGTGAAGCTTTAATGGTGGAAGGCTTCACGTTTTAAATGAGCTCGCCCCATCTTCCCGTAAGCCAAAGACAGTGGTGACAGTATCTTTTTTTTTTTTTTTGTCCAGGACTTCAGGACACTCAACAAATACTCATTTCCGCTTTTTGCTTCAGAAAGGTGATAGGGCAAATTTTTTTCCCCCAATTTATTCCTGTCACAAAAGAGAGATTAGGGAGAAAAATGTTTAAGTTGAAAATATTTCTAATTATAGGATTCTAATGTTTCTGGAATTTTTTGAAGACAAGATTATATGTTTCTCTATATTATATTTAATTCAGATTTCTACTCTTTTAGTGTATATGTATGTACTGTCTATATTTTTGTTTCCAAAGGAAATACTGACTGATAATATTCTAGCACAGCGAGCCAAGAGCTCTTGCAATGCCATAAAGTAGGCCGCACAACACAAGCGGTAAAATTCTATTTTATAGCCTCACTTTCTCTACCTCCCCCACAAGCAGGTTCTACAATCAAAAAGGGAATCTGATTGACTGGTTCATGACAATAGACAGTGATTTAATTTTGACACACGGCAATAAGGTAGACTTCATCAGCAATCTTGGGTCCATGAGAGATTGTGTTATGATTCCCCACTCCACAAACCTCATTTAAATTGAACGCTATCACAGAGCAGCTTACCAATTAAATCAAGATGTCTTAATATTACAGAAAAGAGATTTGTAAACGCAATAACAGCATTTCTCAGCTGTGTTTACAGCCTTGGACACTGCTATTTAAATACCCCCAAGGATGAATTCTAGGAAGAATTTCACTGGGGGCAATTTGAGCTCACTGGATTGAACAGCACATCTCCCTCTGTACTGGTAGCATTCAGCACTCAGGGTCAGGGTTAGGGTTAGGGTTAGGGTTAGGGTTATCGTTGGGAGCCTGGTCCCCAGCCCAAGAAAATAAGAAAAGGGATTGTCCTCAAGGGAACTGGTCAGACATGACAGAAATGCCACAAGTATTTTTCCCAAACTATTTAAATAATACATACAGACTCTTTTAAACATAAACACCAAATAGCTCCTGTTTGATAAGCACATCCCACCTGCAAGCACTTCACTAAGCTTAGCTTATGTGCTGACGTGCTGTCCTATCTGTTCCTGCAAATCCCCCAAGGGAGGGTGTTTGCTTCCTGTAACAGTGGTGGTGTACCCTGAAGCTCAGAAAAGTTAGGCCCATTACCACAAAGGAGACATACAAGCCTGGATTCAAATCCCTTCTGACTCTAAAGCCAGAGTCCAAGTAAACTGCTACATGACCGTGCCATCCACCCCAGGACAACCACACACAGGTTTACGTGAGCCATTGCAGACTCAGCCCCTGCACAAGCAGTTTGGCCTCACTGAATTCTTCACATTTGTCTTTTCTGGGTTTTGTTCTCGCTTTACCAACTCTCCACCACCATCCAACAAGAGCAACAACAAAAATTGTCATATGCAAAGCACTTACATTACACTGTGAACTGACTTGAAATTAGGACAAGTCTGCATTTAGGTGGATGAGGAGAGTAGATTTCATCATGTTTGGCTCAGGACATTTATTCCTTAGACCAGTGGTTCTCAATCTCCGTAATGCTGCGGCCCTTTAATACAGTTCCTCTGGGTGGTGACCCACAGGTTGAGAACCGCGGCTTTAGACCCTTCATACAACATCTCTTCTAAGCAAGGCATTTTGCTGGGTGCTCAGGCAGGACTGGCCCTCCTTGTCTAGAAACAAGTCAATTTACAGGGGGAGAGAGACATGGTGGGGGCGGGGCAAGGAGAGCAAGGGATTGAAAAATGCACTGGAGGGGGGCAGAGTGAGGGAACCGAGTGAAGGGAAAAATCGTGCACAATCTCAAAAGTATGGTAAGAACCACAAGAGAAGTCCAGGTCTCCATAGATCTCTAGGAAAAGTTTCCAAGCTCACCTTGGATCCTGAAACTTAAAGGCTGATTAAAAATTTACCAAACAGAGGAAGGATGTTCCAGGCAGAGGAGGGAGTACAAAAATGTGGATGCAGGGCGTGATGAGAGATCAGGGAGGAATTCAGCACTGTGTGAGGCTAGAGAGGGAGGGCACGGAAGAAGGAGCAGATCCACAGAAGCCACACAGATTTCGACTACATTTCCCAGCACTCGAGGACTGAGAATGTGTGAATGAAGACCTGGCAGGAGGAGGTTCGTGATTTAACAAAATAAGTCTACAGAAAGTAGACAAAGGCTCAGAATTGAAAGTGGGTGTGGAAGAAGCCTTGTCTCATAATATTCAGGAAAGAAAGTTTATTTCAGGCAGTGAGAATGGGAAGGAAGTAACATCAATAACTAGAACAGGTGATGGAAGGGTGACAGCTGGAGCACTGGCGATTGGGGTAGGTGTCTGCGCCACGATTGGAGCAGGAGAAGGGATGGTGGGGGGCAGAGGTGGCGAGGGAGAGGGGTGAGGGAATTTAGTTTTGGGCATGTGCAAGTTGTGCTGTCAGTGTTTCCAGGTAAAGACGTGTGACAGGCAGGTAGAAATCCAGAAGAAACATCAAGGCTATAAACCCAGATTGGGAAAATGGTTACATGTGACCTGACTTGATAGGTGGCTGTGACTGCCCTTGTTTTTTGAGAGAAGAATCGGAGTGGTTGACAAAAGCCAGAACAGACTAAGTCAAGGAGTAAACAGAAAACACACGACATTGTCAGCAAACTATTTCTTACTATTTCACATGTGTATTCTCCCCTCCCTCCAATTAACAGACAGTCCCCAGGGCAGGCTCCAGTACTGACTGCCCTTACACACACCGCAGGCATGGGGGCGGCCTAAACAAACACAGGCGGGACTGAATCAGATTAAGAGCGAGAGATAAGACCTTCTTCCTGACAGCCTTGGAAGTGTACTTGGAAACTCCTGAGACTACAGACAACAGCTCTTTCTCCTT
Organism: Loris lydekkerianus; assembly: GCA_963574355.1. Classification (NCBI taxonomy): domain Eukaryota; kingdom Metazoa; phylum Chordata; class Mammalia; order Primates; family Lorisidae; genus Loris; species Loris lydekkerianus. The sequence goes on along the minus strand of CAUYPK010079310.1, from coordinate 22,875 downwards.
CACCCCTGCAAATTTAATCCAGGTTTCCTCCCAGCCCATGGCCTCTGCTGATTTTCCACGGATTAACGCTTCCAAGTGAGCAGGAATTGACTTGCCAAACAGTCTAACTCACTTGGCTTGGTGTCTCACTTAAAAAGCCATTAACAAGTCAGACTAGAGGGCTGAGGGATGTCCAATTGCTGCAGTGTCCAAATGCCTACAGCTGTGCCCTCCTCACACCGCCAGCTAGCTATGAAATTAAGATTTTAATACTTCTTTGATAGCCTAGCCAAAACTTTGTCTGGAAGCCATTGAGGCCTGATAAGGGCCAGTTAGAAATTATAAACCATCCTTGTTTTTTACATATTTCTGTTTTTAAAGACATGAGAGAAACTTCTCTAGATTAGGCCTTGATTCCTTACAGGTGACACCCAAAATGCAAATGACAAAAGGAAAAATAAAGTGGGCTTCATCAAAGTTAAAATTTAGTGCTTTAAAAGACATCATCAAAGAAGGCAATTCACAGACTGGGAGGAAATATTTGCAAGTCATGTATCTAATAAAGGACTTATATGCAAGCTATAAAAAGCACTCTAAGCAACTCAATTCTAAAAACAGGCAAAGGATTTGAATGAGCCCCTCTCCAAAGAAGATATAAATAGCTAACAAACATATGAAAAGAAGTTAAACATCATTAACAGAGAAATGCAAATAAAAACCACAAGATACCATTTCACACTGACTAAGATGGCTAACATCAAAAAGATAGACAATTGGGCCGGGCACAGTGGCTCACTTCTGTAATTCTAGCACTCTGGGAGGCTGAGGTGAGTGGATCCCCTGAGCTCAGGAGTTTGAGACCAGCCTGAGCTAGAGTGAGAGCCCATCTCTAAAAAATAGCAGGGTGTTGTGGCAGGCAACTATAGTACCAGCTACTTGGAAGGCTGAGGCAAGAGAATCACTTGAGCTCAAGAGTTTAAGGTTGCTGTGAGCTGTGCCACAGCACTCTACCAAGGGCGACAAAGTAAGACTGTCTCAAAAAAAAAAAAAAAAAAAGAAAAAGAAAGAAAATAAAGGCAGAGCAATGCTCATATGACAATAAAAGTATTGGCAAGGATATAGAGAAAATATATCCTTCATGCATTTCTGATAGGACTCTAAAATGATGCAGCCACTTTTAAAAATGGTGTGGCAGGTAAACATGGAGTTAATACATGATAAACCACTTTCCATCCTAAAGGAGGGAGAAGAGAGAGAGGAGGGAAGCAGTAAAAAAAGGAGAGGCAAGGAGGGAGGGTAAGAGGAGAGAACAGGGAAAAACAAGTGTTTGAGTCCAAGAGGGTGGTATGAGAAAAACATGTGTCATGTAAACAGTCAAAATTACAGATCTCCAACCAAAACAAAAAGAAAGCATTCCTGGAGTTTGAGGATAATAGCTATTGAGTTCCACCTCCAAACTTTACAGAGTCTAAAGGGCAGTGATTTGATTAGAGGAAAGTGTTAGCTGAGCAAAGGGCTTTGAGTAGGGACTGTTAGACTTGAACCCATTTCCCTAACACCATGGGAGCTAATTGCACTCAGTTTGCTCAGGTGAGATCCAGAAAGAGGTTATCTGTGATAACCACATGCTCAGGGAGACCATGACATTAAAAAGGCTATACAGGAGAACAAATGTAGTCTGGACTTTGATATTGCAAATACATTATCAAAGAGTTTTTAAAAGAGAAAACAAAAGAATTTGCTTTTAAATTAGAAAATCCAAAGTCAGAAAGCGTGTGATTGTGGGAGCTGCTTTGTGATTAAGGGACAATGTGGGAGAAAAAGAATGGCTACCATTTATTTGTTCAACTTCTGTACACCAGGCGCAGTATATATTTACCTCACGGCCCTGTGAGGTAAGAGCCATCACTTCTATTTAAAGAAACCTTTCTTCCCAATCCTACTACCAGGAACCCACATTTTAAATTATCAGAGGATGTCGGCCTGCACTAAATAATGAGACTTTAACATCTAGAGTCTCTAGAGCAGGGCTGTCTGATGGAAATGGAATGTGAGTCATAGATGTAATCGCAAACATGCCAGCAGTCACATTAAAAATGAAAAAAAGAGGAATTCATTTCAATAGCATTTATTTAATTCAACATATTTAAGATATTATTTCAACAGTTAATCAATATTAAAATTTTTCAATGAGCCATCTTACATTCTTTTTTGTGTACTTAATCTATGAAATACATTGTGTATTTTGCACATACAGCAGTATCACACCTCAGGTACTGCTGCAGTATGGATGTTTGTGTCTTCCAAAGGTCATGTGCAAATTTGATCCCCAAAGTTGGAGGTGGGGATTAGTGGGAGGTGTTCTGATGCCTCGTGAACAAATTAATGTCCTTCCTGGGAGGACTGGGATAGTAAGTGACTTCTCATTCTGTTAGTTCCTCTCTCTCTCTCTCTCTCTTTCTCACCTCCAACTCCCACCATCCGATTTCTGCACAAGCCAACTCCCCTTCACCTTCCACCAAGAGTAGAAGCCGTCCAAGGTCCCCATCAGTTGCCCCATCTTGAAATTTTCTAGACTTCAGAATTGTGAGCCAAATAAACTTTTTTTTTCTTTATAAATTTCCCAGTTCTGGGAATTCCTTTATAGCCACACAAAACAGACTAAGAAAGACAGATAGCAAATAGCAACATACGGCTAGTGGCTACCATCTTGGATGGAGAAGCTCTATAAGATTCCACAAACTTAAAATTATGGCATGCATTATCCTAATTAAACTTCACAAAAATTCCCTGACACGTTTAGCAAGTGAGCTGAGACTCAAGAAGTTAAATGGCTTAATGAAGTCAAATAAACTAACATATATATATATATATATATACACACACACACACACACACACACACACACACACATATTTCAATGAGAAAGAGAGGGCTGAATACATAAATAAAAAGATTACATGGCTGCTACATTCAAAGCCATCTTAAATCTAGTTCTGCTTCTAGGTTCAGTATTTTTTCAAAAGAGACTTATATAATTTAGCTACTTCTGGCTATTTCAGTCCAACTTAAAGGTAGGGGGGAAAATTAGTATTAAGATAGGATAAACTTCCAGAACAAAAAGACCTAAAATTAAATGGTTCAAAATTTCAAATGCTCCACATACACAAGTATTTGTATGGAGTCTGGGGGCACCAGACCCAACAGTCATCAGGGCTCAGCTGCCTGGCTGCCAAGATTTCTCTGGGCACCCCCTTGCCAGATGTCTGGAAGGGATGTAGGAGCACAGAGGAGTACTTGTAGCAAGTCAATGGCTTCCGTTCCATTGGTGAACTTTTAAGTGGTCACGCTCAACTCTAAAAAAGGCTTAAGAAGGCTGAAGAAGGCCAGGTGAGGTGGTTCATACCTGCAATCCCAGCACTCTGGGAGACCAAGGCAGGTGGATCACCTGAGTTCAGGAATTTGAGACCAACCTGAGCAAGAGTCGTCTCTACCAAAAAAAAAAAAAAAAGAAAGAAAAAGACAGAAAGAAAGGGCAGTGCCTGTGGCTCAAAGGAGTAGGGCACCGGCCCCATATAGCGGAGGTGGTGGGTTCAAACCCAGCCCCGGCCAAAAACTGCAAAAAAAAAAAAAAGTAAAAACTAGCTGGGTGTTATGGCAGTTGCTTGTAGTCCCAGCCACTTGAGAGGCTGAGGCAAGAGGATGGCTTGAGCCCATGATTTGAGGTTGCTGTGAGCTATGATGCCATGGCACTCTACCAAGGGCAACAGAGTAACATTCTGTCTCAAAAATAAATAAATAAATAAATAATAAAATAAGCCTGAAGAATGGAGAAAAGATGGTCAAACTGAAGAGCAGGAAAATGGATTTGGGGGGACAGCCAACAGTTAGTGTTCAACGTGGGGCTCACTGGATATAATTACGCCAGGACCTGAAACATAACTGCTGGCAAAAAGTAAAACACTTAGGAACTTTGCATAGGCCTAAAAGAGTTGGAGGAAGGGCTGCCAATTTTAAGCACCTTTTATATACAACACCATGCTGAAATTGTAAACGTGTTATCCTAGTTAATGCTCTCAAAAATCCAATGAGATAGGTATCACTTTTTCAATTAAAAAACCCCCTAAAATTTGTTAAGCTTAGATAAGTTGTCCAAGAACAACTAATAAATATTGGATAAAACTACTCCCTCAATTAAAAGTTCTTTCCAGCATATCACACCACTAATGGTAAGTTAACAGTGAAAAATATATACGGAGCTATTATTGAATGCCTGGAAGGCAAGGCATTACACAATGAATTATACCTGTGTTATCTACTTTAGTCTTCCTAGCAATGTCCCCAAGGTCATGAGAACAAGCTGGTAGTGGTTCTCAGATCTGAACCCACTTCTTCCTTCAAAATGTACATTCTTTCCCCAGAGTTAATTTATCAGGAACAGGCCACCTAAGTAGGGACAAGTCAGAAAAGAAGAGGACACACATTGTGCCTGGGAGGTGGAAATATCGAGCAAAAGAAGCAGGAGAATCCAGAAAACAAAGATGAAGGTGGGAACAGAAGAAGCTGCCCTCAGCCCGAGGCCTTCCTGGCATCACATCTCAGTCCTGAATCCCACGTCACAGGAACAGCTGCAGCCGCAAGTTGATACTTTCCTACAGGAGAATGAGAAGCTCCTGTCTCCATATCGTCTCCTCATCCCCCAGGGAAGAGGAGTATTGTCACTGACTGGTCGCGTTCAAGGGTGCTGATCTGGGGCACAAATTCAGAAACTGGGACCTCAGAAGAAAGACCATCTCTGAGGCGAAATGCCCCTTCTGTCTGTTCTCTCCACGAGACCAGGGTAGTGAAGGTCTGGATCATCCCCTTCACACTCTGCCTTCTGAGGGATGAATGAAGGGGGAAGGGCAGGAGGCCTTCCAGGGCTCCAGGCCTAAGAACCCAGGAGGTCGCTAATGACCCACGTCAACTCAAGTCAACTCTGCCAGCCAGCCAGCACCACTGTGCTCACTTCCTGCTTACTGGGCCTTAGCTTTTTACAAACAGTACAGTAAAAAAAAAAAAATAAAATAAAAGATTAGTGGGAAACAGAGATAGTGGGAAAATGAGACTAGTTATCTCACTTTAATTGAGGACTTTAAATACCTGAATAAAAAGTCTGGATCCCAAACCCCCAGACGTTGTCAGTCCGTGTACTACCTGACATATTAGCACGTGCTGTTTCCTGCCCTTGGAGAACATTCTCTCTCACACTTCCGCTCTTCCACCTGAAAACCCTTAGCCATTCTTTAAAGTCCAGGGTCAGTGCTTTGGTGAAAGCCTCCCCTGTCCTCTTGGTAGTTGTCCACCCCACCCCCCATCTGAACACTCAGCTCTGTCTCTTGTCTACAGAGACATTACAATGCGCTGAGGCTGCAGGACCCTTCCCAGCTAACTTGCTGGGCTCCTGGACACAAGATGTCTCTGCACGTCCAGTGCCCAGCACTGGGCCTGGCAGGGAACAGACAGTCAACAGACACGTGTGAACATCCTAACAAAGGAAGGCCTGCTTGGCTTTCGGTGTTCCCAGGGGCTCCGCTTCTCCCTGCTGAAGGGTGACTCACGCCGCAGGCGTCCCCAAGTGCATTTCTCATTCTCCGTAATGGCCTCTTCTCATCATGCATTTTATTGATCTGTCTGAGTGATGAAATTTATTATTTATTAGATTTCGGTAATAGCTTTGTTCCAAAAGAGCACAACGGGATATGTAGAGACTCCAAAGCAAGACCAGAACAAAAGATGCGCAGTGTGGGAATCAGAGAGGAAGGGTGGGAGGTGCAGGTCAGGGGGGAGGTGCAGGGCAGAGCCGCTGCCGTCAGGGAAGGGGACGCCTCCTGCGAGCCCAGTACCAGCCCCAGGGTCAGCCCGGCCCTCATCCTTATAGTCTGACAAGAGAAATAATATGAAAAGCACTTGGAAAAGTTAAAAGCATCCTGCAAATGCAAGGCAATATTATTTATCATTAATCAGCACCAACATAACTCATTCAAAGGCAGGAAGTCTTTCATATCCAGGCAAGCGAGCTGGAAAATGTGGGACATCTATCTTCCTCTACTAGGACCACCTGCCCTTCTAAAGCAAAGACCATATCATTTTCATTTTTGCACATGATAGGTGCTTAACAAAATTTTTCACAAGATACAGAACTCACAATTCCCATCTTCTAAAATATATTCATTCTATCTGCAATCCTGCTGGGTAATTGGGTATTAACTACCCTATAAATAACTTCCTTCCATTCTAGTCTGAATTTTTATGACAGATGGCCCTAAGAGAAAATAACTATTTTTCTTTCCATTTATAGTGATCACCTTATAAATTCTTATCCTATGACGACTATCACTTTTACCATATTTTTACCATATTTTTGGAACGCTGAGAATGGGTTGACATAGATAAGTACAGGTCAAACCTTCCAGCTTTGTTGAACAGCTCAGCTAAAATGGGTCCATCTGTCTTCCCACCTCATTGAAAATAAGATCTTCCTTAATAAGAATGCCTGAGTGATTCACTGACCCTCAGGAAACTGTCATCATCTTAAAAAAATTATTGACAAGACCAAAATGACTACTGTATGTATGTTTAATTGTTTTTATGCAGAAACTGAATTTCCTATTTAAAAAATTATGGTGGAACTGTGATTACACAAACTCAATACACTATACAGAAAATCGCACTTACATATAAAAGCTAAAGAAAGCAGTTATGAAATGTTGAAGTGTTCTTCATTCTTCAAAGAGTTTCATAATCAGGTTGAGATTACTATTTTATTTACAATCATAAACAAGTTGTAAAGACTCAGCCACATCAAAATCATTTTACCTCCCTAAGTTTCAGTTTACTCAATTTTTTAAACTGTAAAAAATGGAGAGACTAGAGATAAAAAAAAAACATGCTTTGAAGGTTTCTATGTGGATTAGAAGGAATTTATGGCAAGCTAGTGCCTGACACATAATAGGTTCTAAAGTGGTAAAAATAATTGTTCATATTGTTATCCTTTAAGACATCCACATACCAATAATAGAGAAAACCCTCAAATGATTTTATTAAATCATAACTGTGCACAATTATGGGTAAAATGTGCTGATTTGATATACAATGTGGAATGCTTACATCAAACTGATTAACATAGCCACCATCTCACTTAGTTGTTGTGGTAAGACATTTATCCTCTACTCTGAGTAGTTCTGACATGTACCATTGCATTGTGCACAATAGGTGAGGTTCCACCACGCACCCTCCCTCCTCTTGCCCTCCTCCTCACCTCTTCTTTCCCTCCTCTCCCCTCTTTCTTTCTGGACTATAGTTGTGTTTTATCATTTGCATGAATTTATAGGTGATATATTGGTTTTATAATAGTATTGAATATGTGGATCCTTTTTTTCCATTCTTGAGATACTTTACGAAAAAGAATATGCTTCAGTTCCACCCAGGTAATCACAAAAGTTGTAAAGTCTTCATCCTTTTTATGGCTGTATAGTATTCCATGGTATACATATACCACAATTTGTTAATCTATTCATGGATTAATGGGTATTTGGGCTGCTTCCATGACTTAGCAATTATGAATTGGGCTGCAATAAACATTCTGGTGCAAATGTCTTTGTTGTAATATGATTTTTGATCATCGGGGTAGATACCTAGTAATCTAGTAATTCATACCATACACTCTGAGTTGGGGTCATGGGCTGAACTATAACTAAAATTCATATGTTGGAATCCTAAACTCCAGCACCTAAGAATGTGAACTTATTTGGAAATAGGGTCATTGCAGACATAATTAGTTAAATTAAAATGAGGTTATACTAGAGTAGTACGGGCCCCTAATTCAATATGACTGGTGTCTGTACAAAAACAGAAAATCAGGACACAGACGTACACACAGGGCGAGCCCCTGTGTGGATGACAGTGGAAAGCAGGAACACAAAAGCTCACCAGCAAAACCCCAGGGCCCTCAGGTTGGAACCACCTTCCCATCCCTCCCGACACTTAGTTAGATCTTGGACTTCTGGTCCCCAGAATTGTAACCCTATCAATTTTTCATTTAAGTCACCCAGTTTGTGGTACTTTGCTACAACATCCCTAGGAAACTAATACATGTGGGTATTCTTATGATCTCGTTTTTTTAATATGGGAAACTGAAGTATGGACATTTACCCATTATATCAAATTACAGATACGTACTTGCTTATAGTTCTAAGAAAACAACCCTGGTTTTCACAAACATGCAGTGGAGGCAAATTTTAATACTTGACACTCACTGAAATTTGGGGAGTAATCTCTTTCCCTTTTTGAACCATGGCTCTGAACAGGTTTTGCTTTTCTCTTGAGAACCAGAGACCCCCACCCAATGAGTGACTCACTCCCTGGGCCCCTGCAAGGAAAGGCCCAGGGGTCAGGCACTGGGTTTCGCCACCAGTGTCTCTGCAAAGAAGCTGAAGCCTACCGTTCTTTTCTTTTCTTTCTTTCTTTTTTTTTTTTTTTGAGACAGAGTCTTAAGCTGTCACCCTGGGTAGAGTGCTGTAGCATCACAGCTCACAACAACCTCCAACTCCTGGGCTTAAGCATTCTCTTGCCTCAGCCTCCCAAGTAGCTGAGACTATAGGCACCTGCCACAATGCCCAGCTATTTTTTGGTTGCAGACCCGGGCTGGGTTCAAACCAGTCACCTTGGGTGTATGTCGCCAGCACCCTTGCCAACTGAGCTACGAGCGCTGCCCCAGCCCACCCTTCTTGGTTCTGAGCAGAAGTGGACTATATCTGGGGGTGGGGAGTGTCCATATCTGATTATCTAGGCACAGCCCTCCAGGGTACTCCCATGAAAGACACCTTACAATATGTATTTGATTGATTTGCTAATATTACTGACATTCTTCATCTTCCACAGACCCTTTGGGAAGAAGAGAAAGGAATCATTCATTCCTAATAGATCAGTCCTAGAAACCCAACGTTGAGACTGTCTATTCATTTTTTTTTGTGTGTGTGTGTGTGTGTATATATACACACAACAAAGTGTTTCTCATGGTTGCCTGTGTTTACTACAGGACATGTTTGGAAGACTGGATTTTCTTGGAATTGCTACACAGGGAAATTCAGGTGCAGAACTCAGTTTATACAATAACAGCAGGAGGTTCTAGTCACAAAGATCAGATGATAATCGGCAGCACCAGGGTGTCCAGCCATCCAGCTGTCTTCCTGCCATGACCTGTGGGGGTCTGCTTCAAATCCCTTCCCTCTGGCCCCTGGATTTCCACTGGGAAAGAGCCAGCCCTTTGGGTAACTCCTGCATGGGCATTAAAATGCAAATACTCATTCCTCCAACCCAAGGGCAGAAATTCCTCTGGGAGCACTCCTCTACAAACAATGAAACTAAAGGGGTGGGGCCTCAGATCCCAGAGTGGGGGCAGAGCCCTTTAGGAGGATGTGGGTCATGGCCACAGAGGGGAGCAGGGGAATTTGGGAAGAAGGGAAGCAAGCAGAGGAGGAAGGTCAGAGACTGAAAGGGGGTGGAGGGGGCACGGGTCAGCCCCACACAAACTTCGGCCAAAGTCAGAGCTCTCACCCAATGATTTCACCTTCTTGGGCAAATTATGTAACCTTTCCATCTCTATTTTTCACTTCTATTTAATAAAAATAATACTAGCTAGCAGTGTTTCCTAGACTTTTTATTACTGCTCTCTGAAGGGGACCTTTTAGACATATACTTTCTAATTGTTCCTGCCATTTAATTTTAACAGCATGGCTATCCTGTGTATTTGTTTAGATACTGTACATATATCTGTGCTTTATATGTAAAAAAAGTAAATATTTGTTTCCAAGAATCATTTTTCCTCTCGGATGACCTGCTGCCCTTGCTGAGAAAGCACACCAAGTCTGGTTGGTGTGCAGAGGACACGATACACTCTGCACGAAGTTCTCAGCACAATGCCTGCCAGTGGGTACAAAACTCAAAACATGTACCCTGACTCTACCAAGGAAGACTATCCCCTCCATTTAGGAGGGATAAATGCCTTAAAAAAATTGGCGAACCATCCGTGCGTATGCTAATTGTGGTAGCTCAGAATGTAGGTGGTCATCATTCTTAACTTTTATAGAGGGACCAAAACCTTACCTTGACCTCAGGGCGGATGGATGCCCTCCCCAACTCCTTGCCTTTGGCCTTGCTTGTATGTTTGTATTAAATTATTCTCAACTAAAGCATGTAAATCTTTTTTATAATATTGCTGCTAATCCACATCTCACGCATTCCCTATGCAGGTGAATTTTTGGCAATAAAAAAAGCAGGTCTTTATTTATAACTCTCTTAACTTTAATCATATTAGATCCCACTAAATCTACCTAAGCTGACCTCTTCTAGGGTTAACATTATATGAGTTGGCAGGAGTAGTAGCTTTAGTTGTTAAAGTTGCAATATTAATATCATTATTGTTGGGAAGGAATTTGGGAGGGAACAAAGGAAAGACAGAGCCAGGAGGAACGGCTGTGGCAGCAGCAAGCAAAGGCACGTTGAACTCTGGCTGAGCAGCAGGCACTCTTGCTGTGACTTTAAAGACTTTACTTTTTGATTCTATCAGAGTCCTATAAGACAGGCATTTCTCATCTTTTCATGTGTGTGTGTGTCAAAGACTTAGTGAGGTTAAGTACAGCATCCAAAGTCATATGGTCCTCAAGGGGTAAAGCCGGGAGTTATGCTAACCCTAAAGTCCAGGCCTGCAGCTTCCTGTAAGCAGAGAGGCCCTCCTGTATCACTCACCTGACCTTAACATGAACATAATTCACACGACTGAACTGTACATTAAAAATAGCAAATTTTTTGGTATGTGTATTTTATCACAATTAAAAATAAAATAATAAAATAATTAGTAAAAGAAAAAACCACCTCCTTGCCTTATAATTTTGTGGAACAGCAATTTGGGCTAGGTCTTGCCTACAGCGTTCTTGTGGCTCAGCTGGACCTGGATCATTCAAGAAGGCCTCCCCTGCACCTGCCGGCTGGATGTTAGCTCTTGGCTTGGCCTCCCTCTCTCCATGGCCTTTCACCCCTCCCTGTGTTCCAAATGAGTGAATGAGGAAGCAAGAGGCCCTCTTGAGGCCTAGTCTTGCAGGCTGCAAAACATCACCTTCACCACAGTCGATTGGTCAAAGAAAGTCACAAGACCAGTGCAGACTCAAAGAGGGAAAAAATAGACTCCTCTCCGGGAGTAGGGGAAAGCAGATGGAAAATTTACACTGCAAACGCGCAAGTATAAACAGTGGGCAGAATTAATACTGTGATCTTCATAAATAAACTACCGCTTATGGTAACAGAAATGAAGCACTAAGATTTGTGCCTTGCACAGAGTACACTCTTAATAAGCAGGTACTAATTTTTTTGTTGTTACAATTCTTAACATTCTAGAACTGTTTGCCAATTGACAAAGTGGAGGTGACACTGATACCTTTCCAACGTATGTCTTCTGATCACAGAGAAAAGGAAAAGCCATCAGTTACTGATAGGAATCTATGTTCCACAAGTGAAGTCTAAACAAAGAAAAGAAAACCAAAGATGACAATATAAAATTTTACCATGCTAATCGCACACTTTTTCTATAAACCGATTCAATTCAGTAGGTAAACCTAATCACAACTGCATTAAAATAAAATTACTTTGAAAAAAATACGTGGACTCTAGTATATTAGGATCCTAAAAACTCAACTAATACAATAATTTCCAAATAATGCAGATCTTTCATCAGGAACAACGCTTAAGTATTTTTGCATTCTGCGTCTCCTTCATCACATTAAAGCTCTGTAATCGTAATTCTTAAATACAGCAATAACTAAGTGAACACATATAATTTCAGCGCAATAGAAACCAAAAATAATAACAAAATAAGATGTGACACGGTTTCAAACTGCTCTTGGCAATTAGTCCAACTTCTCATCTAAACACTTACACGTAGTCCTTAAGGTCTTGGGAAAGGTCACTGCTGAAATGTCACTGAATTTTCATTAGAAAGAGATAAAGGAGTAACTTGGCTTTGTCTCTCACTCCTGTTTGACTGCGTCCCATTATAGGTACAAACAAAAGCATGAGGCAGTTGGAGCTTCTCAGCCAACTCATCTCCAAGCAAGCATTAGCCCTTCGGTGACCCACTCAGCTCAGACCTCCTATAGCCAAATCTTTTGAGGATAATGTTTGAAAAGGTTTTCTTTATAGTTTTACATTTAAGAAAAAAAGAGCCATTGGCCATTGATCTCTGTCGCAAAGAGGCCCCTCTGCTCCTCCCTGCTGGGTGCCATGAGAACGGGGTTCAACCTGAGACAGAAACGCCTCGTGCACGCGCGGACATTTCCAGGTGGCTTCACTGCTCTGCCCTTTCTGCGCACACAGAAGGCATGTGGGAGCAGGCTCATCTTTTACAGGTCAGCCACAGCCCACCCGAAGCCAGGAAATGCTAATGTACCCGAAAGAATGACAGATACCTACAGAGGACCACAAAATTAAAATGCGCCTCTGGACGATGTCAGCTCCTGCCCAGGCAGGCCCTGTGGAAATAAATGAAGAGCAGCCAAATGAGAACGCGCCAAGGCTATTGATTCAGAGTTTGCCATAGCCAGGGAGCTGGCCACATTGTCACTTGTATTTTGGCAGAGACTCAAAGGCAGGCAGAGAGGTGGGAAGGCTTTAACCTGAAATAAAGGGAAGGCTCAGCTATGCCCTGATTGGACACGGTTGGCATGGGGAAGCCGGAGACAGGCTAACTGGGAGCAGGGCATCCTACGGGATTGGTTAGGGGGGTGTATTTGGCTTTCTCTGGTGGGTCCAAATTGGAAATAGGGACAAAATTTAAGGGAGCTGCCAGTCATTAATCAAGTCTTGGCCATTTAAGGCCAACTGTTAAGAAGTTATTGTTTACCGTCCTGGATTGTTAACCTTGATTTCCCACAAGGTTAATATATGGCAGGCTGGCTATTGTGGGTAAGGGGCTAGTTTCCTGGGCAGGGCACTATAGGTTGTGAGCCAAGGTTCTATTTGTATATGTGGTCTGGCCATAGTTCATGTATATATACAGTCTCTGATTCCCAAATAAAACCAGGGCAGGCACAGTGTTAGCTTAGAAAGTCTAATTTGGATCAGATAAAGCCTGGCAGAGGACAGCTCCTTCCCTGTCCTGCCCTGTCCTCTGCTCAGGTGTCTATTAAGATTAATCACTCGAGGAAGTGGTCAAGGCATGAGCTTCTCTGGGCAGAAACCATGGTCTATCTTGCTTCATTTCAAATTTACAAACTAATACATGGCAAACAATTTGAATCAAATTTATTCTCTGCTAAAATAAAAAGAGTTATACATTATTTTATGTTTTCTTGAAGGAAAAAGCACATCTCATTTACAAAGATAACATTTTTCCTGAGAGTAGACCAAATGCATGTCTGAGAAATGGATAATTAAAAAGTAATTTCTAAGACTGACATAATAGTTCCTCCTCAAGACTTCAGAGATCCACTTCCTACCAGGTTTTTAAATGTGCTGCGGGCCGGGCACGGTAGCTCACTACCTGTAAGCCTAGCACCCTGGGAGGCCAAAGTGGGTGGATAGCTTGAGCTCAGGAGTTTGAGACCAGCTTGAACAAAAGTGAGACCACATTTCTACTAAAAATAGAAAAATTGTCTGAGCATTATGGCAAGCACCTATAGTCCCAGTTACTCGGGAATCTGAGGCAAGAGGATCACTTGAGCCCAATAGTTTGAGGGTGCTGTGAGCCAGGATGACACCACAGCACTCTACCCAGGATGACCAAGTAAGACTTTATCTCAAAAAATAATTAAATAAATATAGAACTAAAACGTGCTGTAGTTGGCTGACCTAGAGTACCAAGCAGACAAGGAAACGTGGATTAAGTCAGAATTAAAGTGGCACACAAAAGAATTTGAAAGAGAACTTCAGATGGTTTTACCCCAAACTGGACCACCTACCAATTAAGCGTTTAAGGAAAAGAATCAGATACATGCCATGAACTTCTCAGATGAATGGGAGACAGAGAAAAGCCAGAATATGAGAATAAGTGTGTAGAGAAAGCCACACGGCGGCAGGAAGGACTGTCCTTATACGAGTCACGATTTGATTCACAGTGTCATTGAAACCACAGGGATTTGCTTAAAATGCGGCACCCCTGAACTATCATGTTCCTAAAAATTCCTAAGGGGTAGGCAAACCTCTGTGCAATGGTCTATTTCCATGTTTCGATGGGAAAATCCATCCAATGCGAAAGCAAATGTATTTTGCTACAATAGACATCTTTCTGCCTGGACAGTCTAACCTCAGTCCTCCTGGGCCTAAAGCATAATTGTAGCTGATTGGTGTTTACCTCTAGGTGCATTTTGCTAACAAAGTAATGAAATGAAATGTTCTGTACTTGCAGGTTTTATATTATTTTTTCCTAAACACAGATTCTAGAAATCACATCCCTTACAAAAAGAGCTTAACATATTACTTTTCAAATTTGCAGCATTTTAGATATATACTATATGATCACAGAGCAAATAATACTAGAAATATCCTAGTGAGTCAGAAGGTGCTGATTGTTACTGCAATTGAACTTCTAAAAAAAAACAGCAACAAAGTTTTATAATTTTGCTCCCTAGACATTTTTGAAGTATAGGACAGAAAGTCATCCAGTCCAATGTTAATGTATAAACTATAGTAATGTTAAAATACATCCCAATAACTGGGATTTAAACATGTATATGTGCAGCACACAATGATATATTTGCATTTATTTTAGAATAAAAATACTAAATATCCTCTACAATTTTAATTCATTTTGCAATATTTACCAAATGCTGTCTCTGTGCCAGGCACCAAGTCAGTGATAAAGTTATAAAGATGGGTAAATACAGTCCCTGCCGGCAAGGACTTCACTGTCTACAGGGAAATTAAGCTGGTCAGACAAACAGATGGCTTTAATACAATGTGATAAATGCCACGAAAGACTGATCTTGAAATTCTTGGCACCCCAAACAAGAATGCAATTATTCTTGAGGGAAGGACCAGAAGAGGCTGACATTCGGCCACAGGACCACCACCCTGCTGGTTGTTTACAGCCAATATTCATTTTGAGTGATTCAGGCCATTACGCTCCTGAATGCAGAGAAGAGAGGCAAGGTAAAGAAGGGAATTCCAGTGCACAAAATTTTTAAAAATAGGGATACACCTTCTAATTTTGGCCGTTTGTGCCACCAACTGAACCTCACAGTGGCATCTGGTTTTGACTCACACTGTGAACTCAAATCACTTTTGGAAAATAAATAACTAAATAAACCAACCAGCAGCAACAACAACACCAGACACCTGCACATCTGTGTGATTGAGAAATATTTCTTCTTATAATAAAAGTCAGTTAAACCCAGCTGAGAAACTGGAATGATTCTCTGGTGTTCCAGTTGTTGGGAATCCAGTAAAATTCCATTTGCTATTTCTGACAAGGTCCTCGTCCCTGTATTTGCAATTATTTTTAATTGAATTTCTCTAGAAGAAGAAAGAAGTCATTGCAAATAGACCAAGTGAGTCCACAGAGGCCCCCACGAGAGGCGCCTGCCCCAGGCTGGCACTTGATGCCAGCCCAAACATCACTAACATCACAGGTGAACTTTAGGAGACAGAAGAAACACACAGCATTAAGTCAGATTTCAATATTTCACACCCTCCCCTATCTGCCAAACAAGAAAGAAAACCCAAGCAAGGTGTTTTATACCCACAGTCTGGGCACAATTGATTTACTTTCACTGGAATCATTCATCTGTCTGGGCTGAAATCATGAATGTCAAAGTGGCCATAATATATCTGCACCAATAAAGTCATCAGTGACTCTCTCATACCACAGAGAGAGGACTTTATTAACCTTCACAAGGACTAAATACAAAAAAAAATTAAAGGAAAACACTTGCTGGTAGTGGGGGTGACTGGGGTGTGGGTGGGTAGAGACAGGTGGAATGAGGCAAGTAAAGGGATGACTGGGGTCCTAAGCTGAGTAGAAAAAGAAAAGTAGGCTCTTAAAATAAAATGGCTCCTTTCAGATCTTAAATCAACACTCACTGCCTCTCATCCCAATTTGTCACCATTTCCTCTCCATTGTGCAATTCATAGATGCATGCAACTTATTAACAAACCATTTCCTCCATTTTTTCCACAAGCTATTATCTAAGTAATATTATTTCTTCATAGAATGAGAGAACATTAACTAGGTTTTCTAAATCCAGGGAAGCAGATGGTAAGTTAGAAAATGCCTCTTGAATAAACAGGGACACAGGCAATGCTACCTTTGGTGGCCTCACATGCTGTTGGCGTGGGGAGTTGGTGGGGAGGGTCTTTCCCTTCTTTAAAGGGTCAGTATTTCTGCTCATGTCTGTACAAGCTCTTTCCCACCTTCATCAATGGCTAATGTCAGAAAGAACTGATAAATGCATTCAAACAAATAAACACATCACTTAAAAAGCCTAATTTGCTCTTCACAGGGGACCAAGCCTGAAGCTAAAGTCATGAGTTTCTAATTATGAAATTTCTGTGTCTATTTATAGGAATGAGACTGAGGAGGGGTTATGTTTTGGATAGAAGGAATAAAATTCAAACATCATATTAAATCCTCTTGCAGGAAATTTAGAGGCCTTTTAAAGTCTTCCAGCATAATGAATTTTGATAGTATCAAATATACTTTGAAATAAGGATGGCTTTGCCTCATAGATTAGAAGGCGGGTACCATTTCCCAGTAGATGGAAAAAAAACAAAAAACAAACCGAGGGCTTCAGAAGATGATTATAATTGTCGCTGTTCTGGTTGTTGCTCAATCCACGCTTCCAACGTACAAATCAGGGAGTGGCCACCTGCGTGGGTGGCTTCCTCTCCTATAAAGGTCAGCTGACATCCACACAGTCAAGACAAAACCATGACAGCCCCCCGTGGGTTCTCTTATGCCATCACTTATGTCATCGAATCCTCACAACGTCAACCAAATCTCCAGGGGACCCCAACTCCAGACAGGTCTTTCTATTCTTAAGGGATTCACCATCCTGCTGAAGTAACATGGTAAGAAAACCACTTTTTAATATAAGACAAAGGCTACCTTACCATGTAGAACTTATCAGGCTGATTAAGGGCAAATCTTTCTATCCACTGAGGCCGTATTTCCCCTTGGAGATTTGCTGAAAAGCTTCTAACTACCAAAATCAATCTCTACCACCAGAAATCTTTTGTTTTATAAAACTTAGAGGTATTTGTTATAACACGTTTGTGCTGAGCAGAGAATCAATATACTATTATTTAATATTGGAGTCTGAGATATCTCATCCAGGGGACAGGCAACTTGATAGCCAGATTACATAAACCGCTCACCTGTAAGAAAGTAATGTTGATTTGTCACCTTAGTGCCGGGGAACTATGAGGGTAAACAGCTCCCACTGGTTCACTCCCTTGGGGTTTCTAGGGGTCAGATTCATCTCACCAAGACCCCACCAACACTCAGCCTGAGAATGAGAAGCCACGGACAAGGCCTGCAGGTCTTGGTGAGCTTGTGGGCCCACCAAGACCTGCAAGGAATGAAGTCAAGGACCTGAATACCTTTGATAGGAAAACCAGCAGTTCAACCACAGAATTTCCTGGGTAGACATTTTCTCTAACAGCAGCAGACTCTTAGTGGAGCCAAAAAGCTTAGGGACAGCTGCCAGTGAGACTTTAACCAAAACCTGATCCATCTCGTGACAGGTTCTGTGGGGAATTAAGGGTTTGAATTCAGAACTACCAGTGTCTAACATTTGACTGTTCATAGATCTAAATCCATACCTACAATTACTGTCCAGTTATAACTGGGGTTTATGATGCTAAGTAATGATTCCACTTACATGACATTCTGGAAAAGGAAAGACCATAGGGACAGAAAATAGACTGTGGTTGCCAAAGAATAAGGGAAAAAAGTTGACCACAAAGGGGCAGTTGAAGGCATTTTGGAGGAAGAAAAACTGTTCTATGATCTTCATTGTGCTGGTAGCTGTGCAACTGCATGTATTTGCACTTAACATTGATAGAAGTACATATTAAAAATTGTAAATTTTATGGTATACTAATTAAGTGATAAATTTTTCAAAACTCAAAAAAAAAGTAATTAATGTTGATCCCAGCACTGTAGCTCTGAGTCTACCCTGACACCATCTAAGTAACTAAATATTCTATCTTTGTGCCTATTTATTCAAGAAATATTTAATGAGTATTTACATTGGGCCAGCACCATCCTTTGGGCTAGAAATACAGAGATGAGCAGAATATGTTTCTTGCCCTTAAACTTCGTGGAGAGATGTGATGAGTATTATAAATGAGGCGAAAATATGACATCAACATTTTCTTCCTGACAAAGTGAACAAAAATCTCTCCAGAAAAGGTAGCCCTGGAGTAAAATGTTGAAGGGGAAATAGAAGTTAAACAGGCAAAGCTAAGGATAAGGAAAGGACAACGTAAGGAAAAGGTCATCAGGTTCAAAGGCAGAAACCAGGGAAGACTGGAGCAGTCAGGAACTGCTGGATACCAGGTTGGTGGGAGGGAGCATCATGTGGGGGCTGGTGGCTGCACGGAGGGCTGGACAGATAAGTTTCTCACTAAACAAATATTCTGGAGTGGACCAAGTATGCTTTTCAGACTCTGACTCAAACAACTCTATGTCCTCTGTACATAAAATTTTGCATAAAAATTCAGAGTTCACCAATTTCCTTACTGCAACTTAGGAACTTAGGTTTAGGAATTTTTGCTGGAGACAGTGGCAAAGCTAGAGAGATTTCAGGAGGGAAGATGGCATGATCCTATTCTTTTTACTTTTATATTTATGTTTTTTAGAGACTGGGTCTCACTATGATGCCCAGGCTGGAGTGCAGTGGCTACTCATGGGTTTGATCCCACTACTGGTCAGCACAGGAGCTTTGACCTGCTCTGTTTCTGATGTGAGCCAGGTCACCCCTCCTTAGGCAAGCTGGTGGACCCCGCTCCTGGGAAGTCACCATATTGATGCCCAACTTAGTGCGGACACACGATTGGCATAGTGCACTATAGAGCAGGGGCACATGCCTGTAGTCCCAGCTACTCGGGAGGCTAAGATGGGAGGACCAAATTCTTTTCTTTTTTTCTTTTTTTTTTTTGCAGTTTTGGCCCGGGCCGGGCTGAACCCACCACCCCTGGTCCACACGCACTGCCCCAGAACCAAATTCTTTTTTTAAAAAATTCCCATGGCATCAATAAGCAGGACAGGCAGAAAGAATGAATTAGCAGAGTCAAGAAGACAGAAAGCTGTTGCAATATTCCAGAAAAGATAGTTGCACAGGTTGTTCAAAACTGGAAGATAGAAAGCTGTAGCAATATTCCAGAAAAGACCATCCCACAGGTTCTTAGCTGCAGTGACTAATAGTAAGATAATAACATGAATTTATATAAGCTTTGTCCTGGCCTGGATATTTCCAAAAGCCCATTGCAAATGTCTGATTTTTAACACTTAGAGATAAAGCTTTCACCATAGCCAAAAATTGAAGAAAGAAAAAGAACACACATATATAGATTAAAAGAAAATTTCGGGATCCTTTACTTCCCGAGGATGACCATCCATTAATAGAGAAATCATTCCCCAACCCCAACTCACATTACAAAGGCCAAAACACAAGCTCATTCTTTCAACACAAACAAAGCTCCTATGTGAAGCGCTGGATGAGAGTTTCGCAGAGCGTGCAAATCGGTATAGAGATTTCTTTATTTCAAGTATTTTTTATTTTAATAACTCTTATACTGATTAGTCTCCACATTTCAGTTAAATGAAGTGAGAACTCTGGCACTCGTTGTAAGGAACAAACAGAAGCAATGCCAACTTTCCTGAAGTTTATGTTCTCAAGTGGGACAAGAAATGCCTGTCATCCTTTTCTCTGCTTTTATTTTCAGTTGATGAATACAGGAAATAAAAGGAATGAGGGGCAAGCAAAACTGAGGAACAGATCTTGCTTGTTAAATCACTCAGACTCTGGCTGAGAATGATGAATGGAAGATGATCAGAAAGGCTTTCTGGGGAAGGGAGGCTATGACACCCGGGAAGACGCTAGACCTGGTGAGAGACAGAACTATTTTCTACAGAATTTTTAAGTATCTACTCTCAAATTGCTGCCCTCAGCAGCAACAAATGGTAGGCCATGGCAATAACAGCTTCATTATTAAATAACTGACCTCAGGGCCCGTGGTTCAAACTAGAACACAAACCCTTTAGACTTTTCCCAAGTCTAGAGCTCTTTGCTCCATACAAGGTGATTTTATGATTCAATATAATATCATAATTTTTTATTAAGTCATATATACATAGATCATGAATACATTTATGCATGTGTGGGGTACAATGTGTTTTTTTTTTATACAATCTGATGTGGTTACATCAAACCAATCAACATAGCTTTCACCTCATTTACTTGATTATCGTGTTAAGACGTTTATGGGGGGGAGGGGCGGAGACAAGATGGCTGGCTGAAGCCAGCTTTCCACAGAGGCTCTCATCCAGAAGGAGAGTTAAAGGACAGAAATTTAGCAAGTAACTCGGTGGATATGAGCTGCACCAACAGAGAAGGTTAAAGAATGCACATCAACGCCGCTGAGGCAAACTGCGACCCCAAGGATACAAACAAAAGGTACAAAATACATCACCAAGTGAATGGGAGTCCTCTCCCCCATGAGAACGGCTCATAGTGCCCCACAAACAAAAGAGCAGAGTTCAAAGGTCCTCCCACTCCACTCCACAGGAGAGACCCTCTAAAAACTGGACCTATCTCCCCTACTAGGGTGCCACAGCATTCTGCCAGGCATAAAACTGTATAAAACTATATATATTCTCTATCTGCAAATCTGAGCTCCCAGCACTCCCCTCCATTCTCACTCTGAGGTGTGGAGGCCTGTCCCCCTGGAGTCCAGATTCTTGGGTGATTTCTCGAGGTGTCTGGACAGTGCCTAAACGGCAGCTGGTCAGTGCTGACTCTGGGGCACAGGAGTGAGGAGAGGACGGTCAGCTGAGAGTGAAACATACCAGAGCAACGGTGCCCTGAGGCTCAGAGAAGCAGCCATATTTTAGCAAAAATAGGGCTCACTCCCGGATATTCTGAAGCTACACCTCCTGTCTCCCTGGGCAAGCAGAGGAGGCCTGGCATCTACTCAGTTGGCAACCACCACGGAATAGATCTGGGACAGAAACATAGGCCCTGTGAGTAAAGGGTTTGCCTGAGGCAGTACCAGCCTGGGTGGAGCGTGGGGACTAGAAATACACGTGCAGAGTTGGGAAGTTCCCAGGGTGGGGCTGGGAACCGCTTTACTGAGCCTAAGACACACCCGGCCCTCAGGTGATTGTCAGCCTATACACAAAGGAAGACAGGAGGCTAGAACTGACAGGTAACCAAATACAAACATGCAGGAGCAAAGACAGGGCCTGAGGCACAGGCTCTGGGAACTCAGAACAGCTTCTCTTCTGCAGGGGAATTTAGCAGGGACAGAAACAAATTCCCACAAAGTTGTTCTGTTCTGTGTTGTCAGTAACATCAATCAGGAGTGGGGCTGGAACCCCCCAGCCTCCATCAAGCGCCCGAGGTTGTCAGGCAGAAAGAGGCAGAGCACAGCAGCCTGGCTGAGCAGAAATAGATTTCCTTGTGATTCAGGCAGGTACAAACCTCTGGAGTATCTGTTCACTACAGGCAACTGGGTTAAAGCCCTGCAAGACTATCCATGACTGGGTGTGACAGAGGTGCAAGGTGGGGAAGAAGGCATCAACCTTCCCAGACTGATCTATTTGCTGGGTGGCTCCTCCTGACTCCACGGAACACTGGAGAAAGCCATATCAGAGTAGTCACCAGACCCCTGTGATCCAGTTGCCAGAGACCTTTTAAACTCTCCCACCTGAGCCAGATGCTGAGACAATTGTTTAGGACCTTTTGAACTGACCCAATCGCCTGAGGACTATTCAGGTGATGCCCTGGGTGTGTGGTTGTAGGAAGGTTTGATTTCCCTTTTCCAATTATTGCCTGTGGGGGGCAGGGTGACTTAATTGCTGGTATTTCTCCACAGCTGAGACCTCAACCCAAAGTAACTATTCCACTAGGGTCAAACAGAGACCAGCTGAAAACAAGACAGAACAACTTAGCCCCACCACACCAAACAGGTCCCTAGTTTCTCAGGCCATAGAACTGTATGGGTCCTCAACAAAGCTCCAGGGGAAAAATCAAATGGTGTAAAACAATCATGGGGTGGAATCAGCAGAAAAACTCTGGTAACATGAATAACCAGAATAGATCAACCCCCCCTAAGGAAAGATATGACAGATATAACTGAAGATCCCATTCATAAACAGCTGGCCAAGATGTCAGAAATCAAATTCAGAATTTGGATTGCAAACAAGATTAATAAAATGGAGGAAAATTTGGAATTAGAAATTCGAGCAGCAATTCAAAAATCAGAATTAGAAATTCAAGGAGAAATTCAAAAGTTGTCTCAAGAATTTAATGAATTTATAGACAAACCCATCAAAGATTTTGACGCACTGAAGCAAGAATTTGCAGCCCTCAAAGATCTGAAAAATACAGTAGCATCCCTCAGTACAGTACAGTAACAGAGTGGAGCAAGCAGAAGAAAGAATTTCTGACATTAAAGACAAAGCCTTTGAATGCTCCCAAACTCTCAAAAAGGAAGAGAAATGCAGAGCAAAAATGGATCATTCTCTCAGAGACCTCTGGGATAATTTGAAGAAGGCTAATATCTGCCTCATTGGAATCCCTGAAAGTGATGTAGTGGCCTTGCTAGGCACAGAGGCCCTTCTCCATGAAATTATGAAAGAGA
>CAUYPK010079308.1:0-57648 GCA_963574355.1 Loris lydekkerianus | reverse complement strand
ACAAAAAACACCGGACTGAGCATGTTATATTATGTGTTTAATATATTATTGTTAAAATTATATGCTTTTGTGTGAGTGTTTGTCTGTTTTGGCAGGTCACTGCGTGGTGTGGCTCTCTGACTCTCACAGTTTAAAATTTTGGCTCTTTGTGTTGCACTTGTTCGCCACCCCTGCTGTAACTCCTGTGGGCAACTCCTCTGCTCAGATCCCGGTACAGACCTCGACCATGTACCTGAGAGCCTAGGATTTCTTCAGCAGCAAAAACTTGGATCAATAGCCACCACACCCTTACCGAACCCGTAAACCTACCTGACAGGTACAATGAAAAATGTTCAGGGGATAGACACACAGATAGCCCTAACCAAAACATTATATTAATAAAACCTATCCATGTAACAAAATATTTATGCCCGCTTATTATTTTGAAATACAAAAATTTAAATAGTAGAATTAGATACAAACTCAAGTATTTCTCTCATTCTACGATGACGCCTTCTACACAACTATCCTCTTATTTTTGATAATATGGAGAGATAATATGAAAATATGATATGGCAAATTCTTACAAACATTACATTTTTTCCCCAAAATAGAATTTGTTAGTTAAATGAAATGCTTGCTAAATAGTATCAAAGTGGGTTTATGGAATAGAGAAAGCATAAAAAGAACTATCAATAGTCATACCATGTGGGGGTGGATTTTCCACTTGTGCAAAATGGCATTGCTGTTTTTCCTATATTGTATACATCACAGGGAGATCTATGTATTGAGAGACGGAGGAGTATTTAGTGATCCATAAAGAGTGATGTCCCATAAAGGAATTCACAGGGACAGAATGTGTTTCAGTTAAGAGTACACCGTCTTTACATCCTACAGGTTTTCTTTGTTTTTTGGCCAGGGCTGGGTTTGAACCTGCCACCTTCGGTATATGGGGCCAGCACCCTACTCCCCTACAGGTTTTCTTGTGTACTTTCTTTTTCTAGGAAAGTTTTGCTTTTAGTCATAATCTGAACAGATATGATGTTCACCTATATAAATATAATTTCCTAACTAAATCATAGGAGAAAAATCAATGGTTGTAGAATATAGTTTGAAAGTGAATGCAAAAAGCCTACAGTGGAAATTGAATCAAAAAAAGAGAGAAAGGAGAGGATAGCAATTAGTTCCAGTGACAATCATACCACTATTGTGTTGTTTTAACTGAGGGAAATCATTTCATTTCTCTGGCCTTCTATATCCAAAATGGTATTATTTATCTCTGTTACCTAAAGTTTCTTCTAGTTCTTAAATCATGTGGCTCTGAAACCCTGTGTACTGGAGAATATTAGCTGCAATTTTTATCTACTAGGACCCTACGCAGAAAAGAATGGCCTAGCAGCTAAGGGGCACTTGACAAACAGGTCTACATTGTAGAAGAAGAAGCAAGGGGGGGGGGGAGATCATCACCTTGGGTCTCCAACTACAAATTCCTTTTGCAACTTGTCTTTTACTCCAATATATAAATACAAACAACCGCCCCCCCCAAAAAAAAACTATAATGTCTGCAAACTTAAAATATTGAAATAGATTCAACTATTCTTTGCACTGCTAAAGCTATTTAGAGTAAAAGGGAGGTGAATGACTTCCCAGGAGAGAAAAGGAAGAATTCACAGGGAATCTGGAATGTTTTTGGGAGAAAATGATAGTTAACAAAATACCTACACATTTAAACGTTTTGGCTTTTTGTTTGCTTGTTTTAGTTGTTCATTGCTATAATTTGTTTGCTTATGCAATGTTGCGTGACCTGAGACGCGAACGAGCAGAAGCTTTGCTGTAGGTGTAAACTCGCTCCTGTAATGTTAAGTCAAGAAACAGACCATACACTCTGATATGGTGTATGGCAAAGTTTTTTATTCCAAGTTTAGGTTTTATACTTTTTCAGTCAGGTACACACTTAGTCCTTTTAACGATTAGCTTCCTCATTTTCTTACTTTATTTTTACATATCAATACCATCACCTTTCAGTAAATCTCTCCTATTTTCAAGACAATGACTAGTTTCCGAGCAGGGCACAAAGAGCAGGGCACAAAGAGCAGGGCACAAAGATGGAAGTAGCCTCAGGGGAACAAAGTTAATAGAATATTCTCAAGCATTCACTCAGATTACCCAGTATGAAGTAATGACTGTGTCCTTTCTTCAGGGCAGAATATCTATAGACCTCAGACAATATGTTGTTAACATATGTCAACCCTCTGGCCCGTGTCTCCGAGGAAGGGCTGCACGCCCTTGGATCTCAGGTTTAACAGGAAGTACTGCCTTAGAGAATAGGCCTAAGGAATTTTCCAAAAAAGCCTATCTCTGTGAGTAACCCAGGGGGGTCCAGATTTCTTAAGCCTCTGGAAGAAAAACAAGTCACTTTAAACTCACATTGAATTCACTTTGTGTGCTTGATGTAGGATATGTTTTATTTTTAAATATTATCCTACAATGCAAATAGCAAAAAACATAGAGTGAGAAAAAAGGTTAGTTTTTAACATATTCTCTTACATAGTGTAGATTGGTGCATTAATCGCATTTTCAATTAGGACAAATCATTTACAATTGAGAAGAAAATTGATTTAACTGGATATGCTAAGATATTATCTTGTAAGGAGTTTTACCTCAACATCTCCCTGTCTAATCCATACATCCAGATGAAGAAATCATGCTTTTGTCACATTTTGATCTTTATGCAAACCTCTTGTTTCACTCTTTAACATTATTGGGATTTTTTTTTTTTTTTTGGTTGACATATCCCTCTCTCATGATTCATAAAGGTCATTCAACTCTATTCCAGGGCCTACCACACAATATTTGACATGTGATAGGTTTGCAGCTACTGATTTACAGTTGGTGATGATACTGTTGTTATATAACACATGATATTGGGAGATATGTAGAAAAATACAAACTGTATAATCAAAAATGTAATAATGTTCATGTTGCTACATAATAGCAACCTAATTTTCACAATCAGGAAATTATTTTTTTTTCCTGTCAAAAAGCACTGAATGTTTCTTCAACATGGCAGTCACAGAAAAAAAAGTGAGCTACCCAGGATAAAGGATAATCAATTATTAGAGAAGAAAAGAAAGTTGAGGTCCTATATGACCTGTGAGAAGTCATTACTGAAAGTCACAAAAATAACTTGTTAATAAATACTTGGAATACTGTGCTTGAATAAGGACTTATTAAGGGAAGGGAACTGGTGGCTATGATGAGATATTGAGAGTGAAATGCTGAATTATCTAATCAGAAAACAGGATTTTTTATGCATATTAACAAAACTTATCACACACAGAAAGCTCAAAATAGAACACTGGAAAAATCAGTTATAGCAGATAAACTGGATCACATCACAATAGAGACTATTCTTTCAGTCCCACATAAAGGGGAATGATTCTTTTAGTGAAAAACAAACTAAAATTTATATTACAACCCCATTCACTTGCATTATTTTTAACTTATCTATATTGTTCTGACTAAGTGAACTTATTGGTAATTGAGACTTATTTCCAGTCATTGTTGCTAATTTTAAAATTTTCAGCTTATTTTAAGGATATATTTTTTAGATCCTGACATAGATATTCTATGATATTAATATTTATTTTTAGAATTATTAGGCCCTATTTAATAACTATAGTGAATTGTTTTGCCTACTGAGCTGGTCAATGGTACCATTTGCAAAATATTATCTTACTCAAACACAGTTATGACATGGTAAGTTATATTTTACAAAATCACTTGCCACAAGATACTCCAACTTTACACCTTTGTTTCTGCCTCTTGTGACCCTTCTCCAAACTTTCTACATTTCTTGTTATAAAATAAGCCAACTATCTTGCAGCAAAAACTTAATTGTCTTTCTAGACCTCTTTCAATCATACAAAATATATTTGTACCAGACCCTTCACTATTTTAGTCATCTTTAAGGTTCCATCAGAAAGCAAACAGTAACCAACTGTCCTAGGGCTGTGGACATAAGATATTTAATGCCAAAATAAAATGATGATTGCTTTGCATGTTAGGACAGTTGGTCACCCTGAAAGACACTCAAAGACTGGATTCAAGGAAGTTTCCTAAGGAACTATTTAAGTGAGGGTATTTAAGAATTAAGGTGAAGCATCTGAAGACCAGCAGTTGCAGAAGCATTGGACCTGAAGTTGTAAGGAGTGCAACTCAGAAAAGCAATGGTGAACAGATAGGGGCTGCTGAATAGCAGGTGTAAAGCCACCACCAAATTTTAGCATGGGGTAGGGTGTGGAGAGGAGGATCAGATTAACTGCATAGTCTCTTTTCTCCACATTAAGATCTCTCGATGGTTTCTATCACTGGCAAAAACCAAACAGGAGACAAAAAAGAAAGGAGAGAGAGAGAGAACTTCTGAGGATCAGGCTCCAGGGACAGGAAACTGGATAGAGAGTGGCTGAGACAACATCTAGTCTCTCAGACTTCCATAACCAAGTGACAATTTTTTAGTTACTTTTAAAACAATGTTATCTAGCAAGATGTAATCTAGCAAGTTCCCAAATACAGAGACATCTGTAATTAGGTCATACAGTAAGTAAATTATTTAAATATTTTTAAGCACTGTATATTGTTCCATTGTGTCATGATGTAAAGGTGAGAATACATATTCATTACCCTTCCATGACTATTATATGTGTTAGTTTAACCACCCTACCAGTAAAGTCAATATGAAATTTAACAATATTCAGGTAATCAATCTTATTTAATTCTCCCAGACTATCAAATCACTAGAATTTAGGATTAGTAGATATATTACTTAATGGTGAAATTGATGATTCAGTTAATTAATGCTTCAAATAGAAAGATTCTACACTAAAAATGGAAAGGGTGAGCATATTATTTTGTATTTAATAGCCAAAAGGAAAAGGAAAAGGAAAATTCAACAAGGTCTAAATTTTAGAGATAGGATGTTCTTATTTTCCAAACATACTGTTGAACAAACATACTTGCAGGACATTTCCAATCTTCCTTTCTTGCTTATAAAATGGAAATGATACTAAGATATCTGGAGTGGGTGTATATGTGCACATTTTTGTTGGTGATTACTCAGACTAAATAATTAAGAGGTCATTGTGCTGGCTGCCTCCACCCCATGAGTTCCTACATAGCAAACTGTAATCTAACTTAGTATGTAACACAGCTCATAGCTACCTTAGGACTGACACAAAGTTTGAGTTCCAGGCAATCCCAGCAGCCAGGTTTCAGCCAATGACAGGCAACCATGTCATCACACTGTGCCTAAATAAGGCAGATGCTTAGTTATAGACAATCCAATGATTTCCCTACTTTGCTTCTGCTTCTGGCCTATAAAATCTTGCTGATCACAGTGCTGGGTAGAGTTCTCTGAATCTCTTGTGGTTTTGAGTAATGCCCTGTTTATGAATTGTTTTTTGTGCAGATAAACTCTTCTAAGTTTAATTTGTCTAAAGTTTTTCTTTCAACAAGACTAATAGACACAATATTTCTAAAGTGTTTACCATAGTCTTTGGCAGAAAGTTCAATATATATAAGCACGTATATATTAATAATAGGAAAATAGTTTTCCTGTACCACCACTGTTAGGTTAAGAATATTTTTACAAGGTTAGAGTTCCGTTAGAAAGAAGTATTTATAGGAAACCATTTAGGTAAACTGTTGAATCAGACTCCAAATATGCCTATTAAGACCTTTGTTCACCTTCAGTCTTTCAGTGTCCTTGGGAAAGTTTGGGTTGGATATATTATGAAGTCCATTGAAGCATATTGCCTTTGTGCTCTAGCCATTCTCTCAGTGTTTAATGCCTGCTTTGACTAGTGAAGTTTTAATTCATTGCTTCTCAGAGATGATACAAGCCAAGATATTACTTCTGAAATTTTGAAATACACATTCTTTCCCATCTCTTTTGCATGTAACTTGAAGACGAGTACAACTTTCCTTATTCTGTAGTCATGGGAAGAGAAAGTCCTGCTCTTATTCACTGGATAGCTGCTTAAGTGATATATAGCAGTGTACTTACCCCATTTTTATCTGGTTATGCATATATTCCACTCAACACTTTTTTTTATTAGGGATTCACTGCCACTCTACACTTTTTTTTATCTTTTTTTTTTTGTTGTTGTTGTTGCTGACACAGAGTGTCCCTTTGTCATCCTCGGTAGAGTACTGTGGCATCACAGCTCACAGCAACCTCAAACTCTTAGGCTCAAGCAATTCTCTTGCCTCATCCTCCCAAGTGGCTGAGACTACAGGCACCCATCACAATGCCTGGCTATTGTTGTTGTTGTTGCAGTTGTCACTGTTGTTTGAGCTGGCCCAGGCCAGGTTCAAACCCGCCAACCTTGGTGTATGTGGCCAGCGCCTTACCCACTGAGCTTTGGGCGCCACCCGTCTACACTTTTTAAAAAGGAGTTTATCTTATTCATTTTGGCGTCTAAAACAAACAAAAAATGATTGCTACATTATAGGAGCTCAAATTTTTATTAATGAATCAATTAATTACATCATAAATTATATCTAGTCTTCCTTTCATGTGTGATAATAATAATAATAGGTTCCATTTATTTAGAATGTACTTTAACTCTTGGACTAAGTACTTTACTGCCCCGGCCCGCAGGGCTAGTTCAGCAGGGACCTAAGGTATGGGGGGAGAGAGTGGAAGGGAACAAGAGACATGAAGAACGGGGAGCAAGACAGGATTCTGATCAAACTCCCCCAAAACTTTATTTTTTAACATCTATTTAAACACAAGCGGAGGGAGGACGTGTGCTCGGGGGTATGAGAGGGCGGGGAATTCCAATAGCAGGTGTGGTAATCCAATCAGGATGTTCATTTCGCCTAGGGCAGTAACCTTCCAAGCACCTGACTTAAGTGATAAGTTTCCAAGGTGAGCTTGCTCTTAAGTATAGGCTCCCGGCACTTTACCATTGGTATGTCATCTAATTCTTAGAACTATACTGCAAGGTAGAGTTATCCCATTTTACAAATGAAAGGTGGAGGAGGAAAAGCAAGATGGCCAAATGCTATATAGAACGCTCCAGCAATGATGTCCCTGTAGGAACACAAGATTGAACTATCCACACAAGAAAGCAGCTTCATGAGAGCCAAAAATCAGCTGAGAAGTCACAGTACCTGGTTTTAACATGATTATCAATGAAAGAGACACTGAAGAAAGTAGGAAAGAGTTTTGCCTCCCCTGCCTTGCCCCTCCCTCCTCTTCTGATAATGCCTCCTCAGTGCTAGGGGAAGGGAGAATCTGTGTGCTTGGGAGAGGGAAAGCAAAGTGCGTGTGGGACTTTGCATTGGAGCTACCTAGTCACAAGAGATCACAACACAGGCCAGAATGCTGTTGGTATCCACAGAGGGAGCATTCAGACCAGCACTGGCATGGAAGAAAGCTCTGCCCCAGCAGTAGGAATTTGAGTTCCAGCCAGCCCTGATACCAGCTGACTAAAGCAGCCTGGCACCTGGAATCAATTTTGAAAGGCAGTCAGACCACAAACCCTGCAGGCCATGGGCAAGTCCCGCTGCTGCCCTAGGTTTGGAGCCAGTGGACATGGGTGCACATGACCCAATGAGACACTAGCTATGGCAGCCGATGAAGAGCCTACATCACCCTTTTCCAAATTCTAGGAAGTACAGATAAAGGAGAGACTCACCTGGGGAAGATGAGGGAAGAAGAGAACAAAGGGCTTTGCCTTGCAACTAGGGTACCAGCTCACTCAACAGTAAAATAAAATGCCAAGTAGAATTCCTGAAGCCTCTCATTTCAGGTCTTAGTTCCTAGAGGGAATTTCTAGAATCACCCTGGACCATAAGAGAAGGACCCAGTCCTGAAAGATTCATTACCTGCTGATTAAGGAGGCCTTAGCCCTTGAATAAATGTCAGCTATAGCCAGGCAGTAGTCATCATAGTTCTTGGGTGAGCCTGGACTGGCTTCAGGTATGCCCTGCCACACTCCTAACTGTGGTGGCTATGGGGAAGGGTTCACATGAGCCCTTGTCCCACTCCAGGAAGCCCAGAGCAGAGAATGAGCCTCTTCTATTTGGGACAAAGTGAGGGAAAAGAATGAAGGACTTTGTCTGCTAATCCAGGGAAGTCTCCCTTATCTTATCCAAGCCCACCAATGTAGTACAGCCAGTGTTTCAGCATTGTTGAGTTTAGAGTGCCCCCAGTGCTGTTATGGCTATAGTAACCAAACAGATCCTAACACTCAAATAACCTTTGAATGCTTGTAAGCCTTCTCAAGAAGTTTAGGTAAAAACAAGCACAGATGGTGAAGATAAGAATAAATACCTAACTTTTCAGTGCCTAGACTTTGAAAGACAACCACATGCATCAAGAGCATCCAGAGAAACTGGTAAAGCCAAATTAACTGGCTTTACCAATTAATTGAATACAACACCAATAACCAAGTTCTCCAAGTTATGGAGATAGGTGACCTTTCACAGAGAGAATTTAAAATATCTATTCAGAAGGAGCTAAATGAAATTAAGACAATATATAAAAGAAATTCAGAGTCCCAGGAGAGTAATTTAACAAAGTTATTGAAGTAATTAAAAAATAAAACAAAATTATGGAGCTAAAATATTCAACTGACAAGCTGAAAAATCCATCAGACTCTCCTCCAAGAACAAAGCATGCTTTGGCAATAGCTGGAAAGAAACAGCAATATTATTTGAAAATTGCCATCATTCCCACTAGTTCCACCCCACACTATATTAAAATTCAGAACACTGCGACCAAGTCTAAATATTTGTTTCGAATCCCATGACTCCCCGTTAACAGAATATGCATATAACAAGGACAGACAGAAATACCTACCATGGGGTTTTAGAGTTTTAATTAAAGGATGCTTCCTTTTGTACCAATAATTCAGATTGTACCTTTACTGGGAACTTTACACCTTGGGTCAACTTGTGATTCAAAATGCATGTGAGATGTGTTTATTTTGTAAAATGGAAAGAAATGATCATAAATGGAATGATTAAAAAAAAAATTAGCACAAATTTATAGTTAACATTAAATCTCCAAGAAAAAAAATACACCCTACGGGTATATATTACAAATAAACAATTTTAGAAAAGAGTATATACAAGAAATTGCAGGGTTCCCATAAAACTATCTGGGCCCAAATTTCTCCCCAAATTGCAAAACCTATACCCTGGGGTGAGACTTCCTGCAGTTTGAAAAATACCATGATAAGACATGAACTAATTATTTATATTTCACACCTGTGACTATCCTCACACACATATGAGTGAAAACTAACCTACTACTTTCTTTAAGAATTTAGAGTTGGAAAGGACTTTAAGAATTTAAAGATAGAAGTGAGTGTGGAATTTAGAAGTCATTTATGTAAAAATAACTATTTAGCAGAAAATAACTATTAATATTTAGCAGACTAGTCTAAGTTGTAACCCAAGGACTCTGAAATATTTTTAGGGCTTGTCTATGTAGAACTAACTAATGAAAAATAGAGTATTCCTCCCTCAAATTATGTTTATAATATAGCAAATGATTAGAGGAAGTGCTGGTAGTAGAACTGGCACAAAACGGTAAGCGTGAGGCTTCTTAAGGGAGGAGGCAAAGATCTCCTGAGATATTAGATTTATTTCCTAAAAATTTACGTAAATTATTACTACTTAAATTTTTTGGAGAGTTTGAAAATGCCCAAAGTAAATAACTGGCTATCTCCTAAGAGTACTTTCCCGTGCTCCTGGAACCTTGTGATTTTAGGTTTCCTGAGTAGGAAAGAATGCTATTGCAAGCTTGATTGGGGGGTTGGGAGGACTACAGTTGTCAAATCTGAAGGCAAGTATTCAGCAGGAATTTTTACCAATAAAATAAAAAATAGCTTAAAGGAACATGGCCTAGAATTTTTTGTTTTTGCATGAAAATTTCTAAACAAATTCATGCTTATCCTTTATCCTACTCAAGGAGGACCATAGAGTTGAGTGGACTGTCAAACTTCAGTGGATATACTGGGATACTGCAGGTGAAGCAGTGGTGTCCATGGAAACAATATACAAAATATACAAGAAACTTAAATGATATGACTAAAAATTAAGGCAGAGCATTTATTTCTAATTTTCCAATATTTGAGTTGTAAATGTCCAAAAGGCACCAGTGATGTTTTGGAGCCTATTCATACAATAGCTTGTAATATATAATATTAGCAATTGCTTCTTTATTTGTAAGCCAAGTTCCTGAAGACATGCATGTTCATTATACTGTCATGATAGTACTGCGTACGTATAAAGTCATTATTGTGAATGTCACTTCATTACATATCTTACATTACATCTGTGATAAGAGATGAGGAAATGGCATATTTCAGCAGTAGAATCTAAATGGAACTCAATATTGAAAGCATTTGTGTTCCTTCCTGAATCAACCACATTGTTTGAGAACTTGCACAATGATTTTGCAGGACCACACTATTACTCAAATCTGAAAACATGATTGCACTAACCAAGGAAATGCCATTTACTCCCTTTATCCCTGCTTTCTGTATAATTTGTGTTGAATACTTAAGGCTAGAAGGAAGTATATGGCATAATATCAATTCCATAGTTTGGACCAATACTTCTGTCTTCAGAAATGCATCTTACTTGTGATTATAGGTATTTGTAACTTGTAGTTACAGTTACAGCTTATAGTTATTTAGAGTGGACATATAAATTGATTAGTCCAAAACATCTGTAAACTCCTCCACATTTACTAATAAATGGAAAAAGCATTTATAAAATTGCATTTTGTGCAATAATGTGATAAACTCTTCTATGTCATTAATAACTCATGGTTGTGATCCAAAGAAACATGAGATACTCAGATTGAAGGACATTTCCAGCAAGTAGGACAAGAATGAGACTAGAACCATGTTCATCCTAAATCATAAAACAAATTAGTAGAGCCTCTGTAAGTTGACCACCCAAAGGACTATAACAAACTAGGCCTACTGTACTGATATGTTCAGGTACTTTACTTTCTTGTATAGCGTTTATTAGAGAATATCACACAAAATCATACATACGGTGTCATACAAAATCAACACATCTATTGTTTTCTCATGGTTTAATCATTCTTTCAAAAAAAAAAAAAAAAAAGTAAGTCATGGTCTGTTTCTTATTCTTACCACAAACACAAGCAGAGCAAACAGTCTCCATACTGGCTTTATCACTCAGCACACCTGGGAGCCTTTCCACTCATAAGTTCAACTACATTATCAGATGCCTGACATCCTCTTCTTTTGGAGTCTCTGCCATTTCTGTGAAATCCTCATTTGCTTCTCCCACTTCATCAGCTGCTTCATATACTTTTGTGCCGGTCTGTACTTTAGTCAATATTAGCTGAGAAAATTGCTTCTTGGCAATTATCACTTAATCATCCACTGCAGCAAAAACCTTAAAATCTTCTCTGTTAAATTCTGCCATGGAAGATAGATGGTCTGGTGGGTCCAAAACATCATGTTCTTGGATTGTGACAAATCCAACTTTCTTGAAACACTTCTGTATCGTTTCTGGTTGAACTTTATTCCAAGAAGAACTGATCCAGAGAACAGCATCCAGAGTGTCAACTGATGCAGCAGATATAGTTGCTTCCACAGGTAGGTCACAGGTTTGCGTTTTAGTAATAAGCCACTATAGGAGCTGGGACTGGGATTGGTAGTGCATTTTAAATTTTTGGATGATGAATTGGTCAAGAATGTAGATTTTTGAGGTCATGATTGGAGGTAGAAATTCGATGTCATATTTGTGAGATGATTCACTTGTGGGTGCCAGCAGAAAAGACTGTTTCTTCTTAATTTTTCAGCTAATATCCCTTAACAATTCCTTAAATAGGGCACCAGTCATCCATGTGCATTTGTTTGACGATCAAGTGACAGGGAGGTTGCTGGGCTTCCAATTCTTGAATGCATATGGCTTTGCCAATTTACCAATCACCAAGCACTTTAGTTTCTCCCCAGCTGACCTAGTGCAAAGTAGAACTGTGAAATGTTCTTTGAAACCTTCTTCCCTCTTACATTTGTCCCTCTTCATGACAGAGGCTTCTATCAAGCATTGCTTTGAAAAAAGAGTTTGCATTCATCAGTGTTAAAGATGTTGTCTTCTTTGAAGTCTCTGGCAAAGTCCAGGAACTTTTTGATGAAGTCTTCCACAACTTCTACTGGAACTTTTTTGGATTCACCACAAGACTTTTTGGGAAATCTCAGGTTGAAGTTTAAATTTCTTGAGTCAACCACTTGATGCTGAGAAATCATCCATGCCGAATTCTTGTGTGAGTTTTTCAGCAACTTCTAAGATCATTGGCCCAGAGATTTGGGTGTTAACTGCAGTAATTTCTTGAATCAGCTTAATGTGGCTTCATTGACTTCATTGAGGGAAGTTTTCCTCCTTTTTTATGGTCTCCAAGTACTCCTGCTTACATTTTTGAATGTTGCTAACTATTGTCTTGCTAACAGCAAAATGTTCTTTCATTGGCTGCTGATTCCAGAGAATACAGAAGATCAACCTTTTCTTTCACTGTTAGCTCTTTGGATTCTTCCTATGAACCACCATGTCTGGATCTACAGTAAAATTTTTCAGTAACTGTAGGATGTACCTACAATTCAGACCAGTCATTCACATTGAAAAAATGTTCCACAACATGGGCAACGCCTGTGGCTCAAAGGAGTGGGGCACCGGCCCCATATGCCAGAGGTGTTGGGTTCAAACACATCCCTGGCCAAAAACTGCAAAAAAAAAAAAAAAAAAAAAAAAAAGTTTCACAACACATAATGTTTCACTAAGCCTAACCCAACACTTGGTAATGATAAAATATAAAAAAAAAAAAAAAAAAAAACTTATGCAAAAGAAAATGCAACTAAAGGGCAAAACCCATACCTTCTACCTCTTGGTACAGAATGAACTTAACCAGTGAAGTTATAGAGGACAGATTAATATTGTATGTCACAATCCAAGTGGTTAAGACACAACTTAACACAGGTGGTCAGTATATAGAGTTCAGTCTTCCATGGAGTATGTGTGGTGCATGTCCAGTCTATGAAAATTAGGTCAAGTTAGGGAGGTGGTCAACTATAGAGGTTCTACTGTATGTCTGGAGCTTTACGCTGGCATGCACAAACTAATCATTTTTTACATTTCTTTATCCGTAGAATTTTCTATAACTAGAAGTTAACTAGAGATTATAGTTATTCCATAAGTAAAGTAATTAATGTCATGAAATCCTAAAGTTAATAAAGCAACTTTCTTTCTCCTTTGTGCTCTTCTATTCATTCTCAGGAAATTTCCATTTGGATAAAAACAAACTATGAAAACAAAAAGACTTTTTTTTCTGATTATAAATATAATTCACACTCTTTCCAAATGTGCACTGAGCACTATACACTAATTATGTGCTACTAATTGAGCAGTTCCAACTCTTGGGAAAGCTCAAGAGTTTTAAAGAAATATGTGAAAATGCTAGTCAGACGCTCTTCTACTGAATTTCTACTTTTATTATCCCCAGAAGAATAGAAACAAGAAACCAAGAAACTTGGAAGATCTTTGAAAGTTTGCATCATGCTATCTCCTCTTTGCAATAATCAGCCCCTTTCAACTTCCTTAACATACAACATAGGTAGTCTTTCTCCAGTCAAAGACCATTTTCAATCTTATTTAAACGCTATCCTCAATAGTATATTACACAATATCTCTACAATCTCTCAAATTACATTTATTTTTCTAGTTTTTCCTAAAGTCCCCATCATCTCTTGAAGAGTATGGTCTCCAGGGTTATTTTAAATACTAGAGAATAAAACCATGTCTGGACATGTTCTGGAATTTCAAGGGAGTAGATAAAATTATTGTGATCCTTCACTTATTTTGTCCCTTATGTACAGGGTTGTAGAATAACCTAAAGGAGAGAAATAGACACTTGTGCAGGCACAGATCATCTTCTCTAGATGGCACTACAAACACTTTTGGTCCCAGTCATGGGAAGGAAGGGACTTAGACATTGTGAAGGAAATCATTTGAAAGCACAGTGGCATCCTGAGAGACCCCTATACACGATGAGTTATTTTAACAATGTGTGCATGGATAACACTGAACTCATTTACAAGAAATTCTTACTTCCTTATTTCTTCTATTGTCTTCTATTTCTTCTTTGCCTTGCCATGTAATCCCAAATTCACCTAAGGTTATTTCCCTCTTTCTCATATCATATACAAATATGTCTGGTCTCTAATTAATCATCCTAATCCTATTTTTCTGGTTACCATCTGTACTTCTGTTATTTTCTTTTCTTATGTTTCTTATACACAATGGCTTATGATGCTCTTATTTTCTTAAATATGAATCTATTCACTTCAAAAAGCTTTAAGAATCCAACATTTTTATTAAAATTAAGTTTTCTGGTGTAGTTGTGCACCAGAATTCTTGAATTGAAATAAATGTAATTTATTGTGAATTACTGTCATTTTATTTCTCTGTTATATTTGAGTATTATTAATGTCAACCTTGCTTAAAAAATTATGTCTAGTACTATTCTTAGATAGATAAAATTATTGTGATCCTTCACTTATTTTGTCCCTTATGTACAGAGGCCCAGCAAGGCCCCTGATCCAGTAACTATATCTCAGGGAGCTCCTATTCTTTGAAGTAGCTTCCCTGAAAATATCTCAGCCTCCATTCTGTGGCTGAAACAGGCTGGAGCCAGTGGTGCTATCTCAGAAGCATGTGCCAAGCCAAGATCTGGACTTGTATGGGTCCCAGTCTCCTTTTGTCCCCTTTGGGCTGCTCTTCATATGGTGTCTAAATGCCCCCCCAAAAGCATTATGATTGGATCTATGTGATGTCTTAGGGCCTCAGTTCCAAGTGGCCTGCTTGTGATGGGTTCTCCCCTACTAGTTAGTGGGCTTTTTTTTTTTTTACAGAATTAAATAAAATCAGGCCACTACAACAGTACTTAACTGATGATTTTAGATGAGTTAAATGCTCTAAACAGAGTGGAGCCCAACAAAAATGTTTTGTCAGGGCTTTGCATACTCTAGGGGAAGCCAATGATACATCATCCCTGGATTTATTTCCAGAATAGTAACAGGGGGGTGGGTAAGAAATGCAAGAGGATAATAGGAAGGAAACATGGGGTCTGATAGGGTTGAGAACCATTATATTAGTCTAAGCATAGGGAGACATTACTTCTTACGCCTACAATCTTTTTGCAGACTAGTTCACAGAGTAGGAAGGAGGATTGTGAATGTAAAGTCTCTAAAGAGAACACAATCACTGCTTTTCTCTGTATAACAGGAATCCTAGCAATTCTCTTGCAAATGGAGCTGAGTCTTTAAAATTGACCAATTGTTCTCTACCAAGTATAGCTTTGGCATTTTCAGGTGGACTCAAATCTCCTGGTAGGGCATCTCTATGTCTAAAACATAATTTGAATGTAAGTAAAATCATGAAAGAGATCTACTTTAGAATAACATGCAGAGAGAAAAGCAAAAGACCCCACTAAGACAAACCATGAGAATTTCTAAAGTCTCTACAATTACTATAAAGGGGCATTAATATGTATCTATCCATGTTAAAGGATGGGTTGGAAATCAGGTGATACAAATTAGTGACCAAAATTATTTAAATAGTGTGATTCTAATTAAGCTCTGATATATTTCACAGGGAGACATTACTCTTTTGTAACTTATAAAACCCAGGATCACTCAGATACATCCATTCTATGAATTTCTATTTAAGGGTAACTGGAAATCAGAAGAAAAGTGTCAAAGATCAAGCCATTCAATCAGTAATAAACATTAAAAAGAAGAAACTTCCTTCCGTGCAATTAACTTGGGAAGCTCTGAAAATAATTACAGAGGAAACAGTCCCATAATAGCAATGACAATAATCATAATAGTTTTCATGTATTAAACAATACTCTATTATGGGCTGTATTCTACCACTTTATTTATATATATATATATATATATATATATATATACACACATATAAAAACTAATTATATATAAATTATTTTAATTTAATTCTCAACAACTCCTAGGTGAAATATATACCATAATTATTCTCATTTATAGGAGAATAAACTAAGGCAGAGAGGTAACAATTCATGACAAAACTCAGAAGAGGCCTGACTAGAGACAGCATATAGAGCTGGGTATAAAGTGTTTGAATTGTCCTACAATAGAAACGGTATTTTAATACTCATAAAAGTGTTCCACTTGTAACAATTATCATTCGCTTAATGTTGCTGACATTTCATCTGGAACATCCATTCTCATAAATCTCAAATTTCAAGTTGGGAATTCCAATATGTCATAGAAGACAAGCCTTAAATTTGGAGATAAGAATGAGTTTTAAATTCTCCTATTTATTAGGTATGTGACCTTGAGGTCTTATAACAGCTTTTCTTATCCTTAAGAATAGAGACAGTAAGAGTTTTTCTCTACAGGCATAAACATGTCAAATGATATGATGTATATAAAGTTGCCGTGTTAACTGTAAAATGCCAGAAAATGTTACTAGTTACCTATTTCCGGCCTTCTCACTTCACCCATATATTTC
This sequence comes from Loris lydekkerianus, assembly GCA_963574355.1. Classification (NCBI taxonomy): domain Eukaryota; kingdom Metazoa; phylum Chordata; class Mammalia; order Primates; family Lorisidae; genus Loris; species Loris lydekkerianus. Next base: position 41,064 of record CAUYPK010079308.1, on the reverse strand, counting down.
CAGTACTTTCATTGTATTTTCATTTCCTCATATATGATGTGAATAATATCAAAAACTTCCAGTTACTTATTTAACAAATTTGTTATTAAGAGGCTACAGATGTCACACAAATCCAGGGACATCAGAGAAGACCTTTCTATGCAAGTAAAATTCAAGCTAAAACCCAGAGAAATGTAGAAGAAACCAAAATAGATATGAACAAGCTAGCTATGAAGCTATAAGGCTGAAAGGTGAGGGACAGAACAATCTAAGCAGAAAATCCCCAAAGTGCAACATCTCTAGAACAGGAATAAGTTATCACTGAGAAAGGCAGGCAGGAAGTCTGGTTGTGGGTGGGGCACCATCAGGGAGGGGGGAGTGTGATTTGCCTGAGAAACACAACGTCCAATCAGTGGGAAAGAACCAATCTGAAGAGTGGAGCTTTTAGCTGGAGAGTCTAAAAAACAGATTAGGCAATAAGCAAAAAAGAACAATGGTTGCGTTGAAAGATGGCTCAGAATTAATCTTGATAACCATGCATATAAAAGTAGTATCTTCTTTTTAAGAGCTTTCCTGAGCTAAGTGGTAATCTTCAAGCAGTAGAAATATCTAGAGATCCAAACTAAGATACAGGAAAGTTTTAAATTCTGAAGGAGGGCACATGACACTATCTACAAATTTCTCCAACATGGAAAAATGCTCATCATCCCTAATCATAAGAGAAATGCACATCAAAACCACCCTGAGACAACACCTAGCCCCAGTGAGAATGGCCCACATCACGAAGTTCCAAAGCTGCAGATGCTGATGTGGATGTGGAGAAAAGTGAACACTTTTACACTGCTGGCAGAATTGCAAACTAACACAGCCTCTATGGCAAGAAGTATGGAGAATCTTCAAAGAGCTGAAAATATACCTTCCATTTGATCCCAGATTCCCTTTACTTTCTTTTCCCCAGAAGAAAAAAAAAATCATTTTACCATAAGGACACATGCTCTAGAATGTTTGTCGTGGCTCAGTTCACAATCACCAAGATGTGAAATCAACCCAAGTGACCATCAACTCATGAACGGGTTAATAAGCTGTGGTATATGTATACTATCGAATACTATTCAGCCATAAAAAGATGGAGACTTTATATCTTTTGTATTTACCTAGATGGAGTTGAAGAGTATTACTCTTAGTAAAGTATAGCAAGAATGGAAAAGCAAGTATCCAATGTATTCAGTACTTATATGAAACCAATAGATTGACAGCTACATGCCATCAGAAAAATAAATAAATAAATAAATAAATAAACTAAATTCAAGTTGGGGGAGGGGAAGGAGAGAGATGGGAGAAAGCAGGGAGGGAGATTGGTAAATTCTCACCTAATGGGCAAAAGGAAGAGTATACAACACACCCCCTGGTGAAAGACTCAACTACAACTTGAACTTTACCTAACAAATGCAAACAATGTAACCTAATCATTTGTACCCTGCTATTAATCTGAAATAAAAAATAAATTTTAAAAATCTCCAGCAGGCAAAAGAGAAGCTTCCCTTATCCCACGTAAGAAATAAATTTTCTAAGGCCAATATCTTTTTAGTAAATAACATAATCCAACATTACACAAAGGGATCAGAACTAATTATTCACATGAGCAAATCTATAATTATAATTTATTTTATAAACCCAGGCAAGTCATAAAAAACTTTTGCTTCTGCTTAAGATTACAAAAAAAATTCACATGAGTCACCTTCATTTTTGTGTAACTTGGAAGAAATCCCAGGCTAGCAGTTAATTAACCTGAGGAAGACTAGATTATTCTCACTCTTGGATATTTTAGAGGTAATATTAGCCTTTAAAAGATAAAAAATAAACAACTTCTGTTAATCCACCAGCTTCCTATTAAAGGCAGAGGAGATATTTTCTTGAAGGAGGGGAAAGAAATAGTTTCAAAACCACAAGGATTAGCTTCTATAGAATCACAGATAAAATTTGGACACCAGCAAAGTATGAAAACAAACATAAAAAGGTCACACTTTAAAGAGCAAGAACCCAGAGCCAGCTGTAGCGACATCCAAATGAACCACTAAATAGATTTCTTTATTCTCTAGACCTCAATTTAAAAGGAATTAACATTTGGCGAAGAACTACATGATTAAGGGACAATGAAACAGAAGGCCAAAGCATCTATCAGTTGACCTTTGAGAAAAAAACAAGCTGAGCTCAAAGAATGTACAAGCACGGCAGGATTAGGGAGTGCTCTCTGTGGATTTGCATGGTTCTGGGACACAGATGGAGATATTGTACAGAGTTGGAAGAAAGCCTAGGGAGGAACAAACTTTCTATTGTTATGACCCCAATTTTATTATGAGGAAATAAAGCTTTGTATTTACTGAATCTACTAGTGTACCTAAAACTCCTCAAACTGGCATGAAAGAAAAAAAGGTGCAGGAATAATCCTCTTTCTTCTATCTCATTCACTTACTAACCCAATATTGACATTCTCCAACCTCCAATCATTTCCTTTTCTCTGTTTTGCATCTTGATATTCCCCTCATTGGTGTTAGTTCTTCCTTATTTCCATGAGACCAAAACTCTCATTGAGTCTATACCTGGGGGCGAGGGTGTTAAACATTCACTAAATCAAGAATTTACTAATCTTTCTCTTCCTCCAAAGGACCTAACCATTGTTAAGCAAATAGGACTTGATAGCCTTTCTCTACCTCCAATGGGTCTGAACTTTTGACTGGCTATGGTTCTATTAAACCTCCTTCTAGGGCGTAAAGGATTCACAGCTGATAACCCTCCAACCTTCTGCAAGGTCTCCAGCCTTTGATCTTGTAGCAAGCCCACCACCTCCAGAGCTACAGGTGCACCACTCCCTGATTTGCTTTAAAATTAAGTGCCCCTTCCCCTGACTCTGTCACCATATTCAGTGACAGCCCATCAGCTTGCATTGCTTGTAATAAATCTCTGCTATTAACTCCAGTAGGCCTGGTTTTTTGTGGAAACTTTCCACTCTAAAACCTACCACTGGGAAGGTAAATCAACCTCATTTCCATTCGTATATCCATTATTTCCTTCAAAGTTTAGATCAAAATATATCAAATATTATCACATATATAAAGATCCCTGTCTAATTTTAACAACTTTTTGAAAAATGTGTGTTCTCTTTCAAATAAGCGTCCTTCCTTCATTCATCCCATCAATATATACATAGAAAAGTTACTAAGGATGAGAGATAAATGCACATGAAAATAAACAGGCCCAGAGTTCAAGAATATCACTTTTTAGAAAGGAGACGAACATATAAATAAAAAGCCACGTTTTAAAAATTCCTGTGCTTTTTTAGCATAGTACAAAATCAAATGTGAGTGTAAGAAAAGCATTCAAACCTGCTAAAAGGGGTCAGGAAGACTATCCCAGAAAAACTATTACTTAAGGAGTTATAAGCAATAAGTTAGAGTTTGGGGAGGAAGAAAAGTAGGGAAATAGAGTAGTCTGGGAAGCAGGTTCAAAAGCACAGAGGCTTAGGAGATTTTATGCATTTTTTTGCAGAATGAAAGCCTAGAATGGATGAGAGAGGTTAGACCATAAAATGGATAAGATATGAAAAATCCAAACCAAGAAGCATATTGTCTACCATGAAAAGGAGATTATTTATTCTCAAGAACAAAAATATTTTAACCAGTACAACACAGGCACTCATCTCGTAGAACATTTTCAAGTCTTAGCACTGGAGCTGGGCCCATCAGAGCACTGCTGTGCCTAACGTAAGACGTAATTGTTGCAAGATCGTGTAAAATTCCCTGGGGCTTTGAAGGCAGGGACCAGCATGGTTCTTGTGTAGGACACAGAGAACTTAAATGGGTACAAGCAGCAGAATCTGCCAACTGGCTGCGGTATACTCTGGCTCAATAAGAACACTTTTGTTCTTTTTGTCACTCTATACTTTATTACTCACATGAATATTATTTTGTATGCATTTTATATGTGTATGCCCTTACTGGAGTTTAAATCGTGTAGAAACCTTAATCAATTTCAGGCATATTATTAAAATGATCATTTCTATATATCAGTGAAGAAGAAAGGGAAACAGGGAAAGAGCAATCGCAGTTTGAAGGCCAGCCCTAAAATGCAGAGGATAGACATTGAGGGCCTGGCCCACACTGGAACAGTGGTATTTCCAATATAAAAGATGAAAGGATTTCTTGGTTTGTCTGGGAAATCCCCGCTACACGTAGGTTGTCCTGCAATAATCTAGAACATCTTTCACTTTTTAAAGTACCACAAATTAGATGCGCATTCAAACTAGCTTGAAAAACGCTGTCTAGTGACTCTGCATGTACAGCTTTCAAAAGAGTTCCCAAATGTAAGAATCTTTTGGGAAGCTTATTGTAAAAGCCAAACTCTGAGCTTTAGTCCCAGAGATTCTGATTCAGTGGGTTGAAACAAAATAACATAAAACAAGGTAATAATTCACATGCTTCATGAAAAAAAGCAAGCACCTTGATGTTTTATATCATTAGCAGCACTACATTACTATAGCCAAAGGAATATGTACCATCTTCCTCTCCCAGAAGACAGGATAAATTTACATACAGGAGGTGCTTAGGAAATGCTAGCTGACAGATGCAGATAATCCTCACCTACCCACAATTTGACTTGTGATTTTTCAACTTTAGGGTGGTATGGAAATGATACACAGTCAGTAAAAACCACACTCCCGATTTTGAATTTTGATATTTTTTCAGGCTAACAGCATGTGGTAGGATACATTCTCGCAATGCTGAGCAGAGGTAGTGAGTGAAAGCTCCCAGCCAGCCACAGAATCACAAGGGTAAGGCAACGGTTCTGGTTTTCCCTCTTAGTACAATATTCAGTAAACTACATGAGCTATTCAACATTCTATTATGAAATATGCTTTATGTTGGATGCTTTTGCCCAACTGTCAGCTAACGTAGACTAGGCTAAGCTATCATGTTCAATTTGAGTTAGGTTTATGCTATGGTTTAGATGTTTGTTCATTCCAAACTTCACGTTGTAAATTAATTTCCAATGTACGATGTAGAGGGTATAATGGGATGAGGGTGTGTTATGGGGTAGAACCCCTATGAATAAATTAACTCATTCCCTTGGAGATTAAATGAGTTCTCCCTCTATTACTTCCCACAAAAGCTGGTTGTTAAGTGCATGGCATTTATTCATTCTCTCTTTCTCTCTTTCTCTCTCTCCCTCCTTCAACACAAACTTTCTCTCTTACCCTGTGATCCTTGCACACGCCAGCCCCCTTCACTTTCACTGTGAGTGGATGTAGCCTGATGCCCTCACTAGGTGCAAATGCCCAATCTTGAATTTTCTAACCATCGGAATTATGAGCCAAAGACATATTTTTTGTTTGCAAATTTTTGTGCCTCAGTTATTTTTTTATAGCAGCACAATACAAACTAGGACAGAAAATTGGTATTGAGGTTTGGGCTATTGCTATGAAGATACCTACAAGTATGGGAGCAGTTTTTGAAATGGGTTATGGGCAGAGACTAGAAAAGTTTGGAGGGCTTAGAAGAACTTAAAAAGGAGAGGGAAAATTTGGAACTTCTAAGAGATTGGCTAAGTGGTTGTGATCAAAATGCTAATAGAAATATAGATAAACAGGCCCTCCTGAAGAGGCCTCAGTTGGAAATGAGGAACTTACTGGGAACTAGAGCAAAGGTTACCCTGGTTACATCATAGCACAGAACTTAACACCCTTGTGTTCATGCCTTCGGGCTTTGTGGCAGCCTGAGCTTAAGAGGAGTGACCTAGGGTATCTGGCAGAAAAAAATCTAAGCATCAAAGGTTTCAGAGGATATAAAAAATCCTGGATGCCCAAGCATAAAACTTGCCAGAGGGGCAGAGCCACCACTGAGAGTCCCCATCTGGCCAATGCCTACAGGAGCTTCTGGGGTGGGGATACTACCTTGATCCCCAAATGATAGAGCCACTGGCAGTATGCCACCTCCACCTGGAGAAACCACTGCGTTAAACTCCAACTCATAAAAATAATCATGTGGGCTGCACCCAGCAAAGTCATGGGCAGGGCTGCCTCAGGCTTTGGAAGCCCACCCCTTGCAGTAGTGTGCCCAGGAGGCAGGTCATGGAGTCAAAAGACAGTATTTTTGAGCTTTAAATTTTTACATCTGTCCTGCCAAGTTTCGAACCAGCTTAGGAGCTGTTACTTCTTTCTTTTGGTTAATTTCTCCCTTTGGGAATGGAAATGTTTACACAATTCCTATGCAGTTATTGTATCTTAGGATTAAATAACTTTATTTTTGGATTTTACAGGCTCTTTGCTGAAAGGAACTTACCTTGAATCCTAGACGAGACTTTGGACTTTGAACTTTGGAGTTGAGGCCAAAATAAGTTAAGACTTTTGAGACTATTGGGATTGTACTTCATGTGTGAGAAGGACATGAGGTTTGGAGGGCCAGGAGAAGAATTCTGTTGTTTGGACGTTTGTCTCCTTCAAATTTCATAACTCCGTATTAGGAGGTGGGGCCTGATGGGAGATATTCGGGTCATGGGGATCCCTCAAGAATAGATTAATTCCCTCTGTTGGAGGTAAATGGATTCTTACTCTATTAGTTCCTGTGAGAGCTGATTGTTTAAAAGAACCTGGCCCCTCCCCTGCTTGCTTCCTCTCTTCCATGTGATGTCTGTACGCACTGGCTCCCCTTCATCTTCTACCACAGCTGGGTGGGAGCAGCCTGAGGCTCTTACCAAAGGCATATGCCTAATCTTGAACTTTCCAGTGAATAAAATCATGCAGCAAATAAACCATTTTTTCTTTATAAATTATCCGGCCTCAAGTGTACCCTTATAGCAACACAAAATAATAAGATAATGTATTGAGTACATTTTTTTATTTGTAATATCTTCAACTTACAATAGGTTTATTGGAGTATAATCTTATCATAAGACAAGGAGCATCTATAGTGTGTGTGTGTGTGTGTGTGTGTGTGTGTGTGTGTATGTATTGAGCAAAATAACACAGAGTCAAACAAGGTGTGCCTGTGGAATCTATGGTGATCTCATGGCCGGAGAAAATATATAATTTTGCACAGAAAATTTCAACAATTTCTCTTTTTATAGTCTTGAAAGATAAGTCTGCACAATAGAACCAGTGACAGATGGGATGGAGGGAAGACAATGAAGAGACATAATATGCAGTGTTTGAATAATGGCAATTTCATGTGCATGTTCTTTCTAGCTGACTTGGGCAATTTGGCTGGGAAAAATAGTTCCCTTTGGGAAATTCCTGAAAAAAAAATTTTTTTTTAGAGATAGAGTTTCACTTTATATCCCACGGTAAAGTACCATGGCATCACACAGCTCACAGCAACATCTAACTCCTGAGCTTAGGCAATTCCCCACCAGCCCCAATTCCCAACTATTTTTTTTTGTTGTTGCTATTGAAGTTTGGCCAGGGCTGGGTTTGAACCTGTCACCCTCAGTATATGGGGCCAGCGCCCTGCCCATTGAGCCACAAGTGCCGCCCCTGAAAATTTTATCTATGTAATTATTGTTCTAGAAATTTCTATAGCGCATTTTTCTGCATGAATATGTGTAATGATTTAATAGACTGGAACCACAGAAAAGAATACATAAATTATAGATTGCCTAAGAAACATTTTGAACATGGCCACTTTTTCTCAAGAAATATAAGTAACAGACATTTGAAACAAAGGGCCTAAACAGTGGAAAAGAGGACCACAGAATGTTCCTGATTATAATCATGGAAAAGACTCTAATGTTCCTAAGGAAGTCTGGGACTTCCAAATAACATCAGGAAGTCCTCTGGGAACTCTGACTTAATCCAACCTAAACCGCTCTATCTTAGTCTAAGAGTCAAATCACAATGATTAGAAGTTAATTTGATATAAGAAAGATAAGGTGGAGTTAACAACTGTAACTTTTCAGGCATGAACATCAGAAGGAACAAAGGCTCTCATGTTAAAATTCTACATCATTTTAATACAAATAAAGAGAATCATCCCTTAACAAAATACTGCTCTCTGGGAGGTTTGCCTTTGGTGCCTCACTTTTCCTTTTTCACTGTGGATGAAATTGCTTCTTCTTGTGAAACATTTTCCAGAGATGTGTACATTATCTGGTTTGAAATTATATTTTTATAAAATGCTTTCAAACATTGTTTCAATCTGACAAAAACCTGTGCAATTCATAATATTATTTATAAGAAAGTGATTTAACTAGTCAAAAATCAAAGCAAACTCATGGGCTTCCCCATTCACCACTTGATGCATGTTTGCCATTCATGCTACCCTAGTCTACTGCCAATGGGAGGATGAACAGTCTTGCTCTTGCCTAGGGAAATTTCCAGGTTAAAAAAATTTCAGCATGAATGAGTTAATGTGTGAGATACTAGAGGCCCACTTAGCTGTTCTGAGTTCTCCTGAAATCTCATTAGGAAAGAATTTATGTACTATGTTAGGAATATATAACCATAAAAGTCCTATAAAGTGGTTATTGTGACCTGTGAGTCTTACGCGAAGTCTGAGCTCAGCAAGTGAATCCATATATGCTAACAAAGTGGACAGAGAATGGGCAAACTATTTTCTTTACCCACCCACTCCTATTTTCTATAAACAAATTAAGCCTCTCTTGATGTTAATATTCAACTTGAAGATCTTTCTCAACATCTTCTAGGATAAAGGGAAAAGTCAAGATATAGTGATTGAAATGCTCACACATTGCGGGTAGAATGTAAATTAGCACCCTTACGTTGGAAAACTGACAATGTTTTCTAAAGCTACCCGATGACTCAACAGTGAGCATTTCTAGGGCTACTCCAAGAGAGATTAAACAAAACCAATAATAGAAATCTTAGGGTTCAAATGGTCACAGGTAAGTAACATTTGCAAGTTAATAAGTCAGGGTGGGTTGCTTCTCACCAGAAGAAGTCACTTGCCATTTTTCACCTGATTTCTTATAGCTCTTATTTTTCTACTTTACAACATAAAGTTTTTTTTTCCCATCTAGTTTAAAGAAGTTTGGGGAGCTGGACATGGTGGCTCATGCCTGTAATTCTAGCACTCTGGGAGGCTAAAGTGGGAGGATTACTTGAGTTGAGGAGTTTGGAACCAGCTTGAGCAAGAGCAAGACATTTTTTTTTTTACCAAAAAAAGGAAAAAATTAGGCAGGCATGGTGGTGCACACATGTTGCCCAGGCTGAGACAAGAGTTTGAGGTTGCAGTGAACTATGATGATGCCACTGCACTCCTTCCTACCCAGGGCAACAGAACAAGACTGGTGGAGAAAAAAAAGAAAAGAAACAGAATAAAATTTCAGAATAACATTGGTTGTAAGTAAATAAGCAAAACAAAAAAGTACATTTAAAATGTTGATAAAAGAAGGGAGATAAAGACTATTGCTCTGTTTATTTGCTGCCTGCACCTGCTGACTTCCCCTTCCTTCTACTGTCTGGCTCCACATGCTGGCAGATAATGACATCATATGTAGAGCACCTATGCTCTTACGGGAGAAAGCGCAAGAGCTCCCAAGATTCCACATAGGGGAAAAATAGGTCTGGAGCACTGCCACTAGACTTTGCTGAAGACCACATTCTTCCTTCACTCTTTGTCCTTCCTTGTCCTGCTTCACTCTCCTCCTTCCAGCTTTTTGTTGCAGTACACTTCCTCAATAAGACACAGACAATCTAATCTTTGTCTGAATCTCCACTTTTTATTTATTTATTTATTTATTTTTTGAGACAGAGTTTCACTTTGTTGCCCTCAATAGAGTGCTGTAGTATCAGAGCTCACAGTCAACCTCAAACTCTTGGGCTCAAGCAATTCTCTTCTTCAGCCTCCCAAGTAGCTGGGACTATAGGTGCCCACCACAACACACAGCTATTTTGAGAGATGGGGTCTCACTCTTGCTCAGGCTGGTCTTGAACCCGTGACCTCAGACAATCCAAATGCCCTGCTACCCAGAGTGCTATGATTACAAATGTGAGTCACCACTCCAGGCCTTCAATCTCTGCCTTTAGAGAACTTGACCTAAACGTGTGTGTGTGTGTGTGTGTGTGTGTGTGTGTGTTTAAATGTATCATAAGCTGAAGACAGAACACCTAAATAATTTGCAATTCAGATACATTAGAACTTCCATGGTTGACCAACTCCCTACATTGACCACCTCCTGAAGTTAATCTAATTTTCGTAGACAGGGCATGCATCACATGTGTGTATCAGGATAGCAGGCCTAGTTCCTTAAGTTGACCACCTCCATATGTTAACTAGTTTGTTACAGTGCCTTGGGGGTGGTCAACTTACTCAGGGTTCTACTGTATTTTGTTCACATAATTAGGTATGTGAGTCACAAGAAGGAATTAGGGAATTAACTACAGAGACTGAGGAAATAAGAACAATGAAAATAAACTGACATACAAAATATATCTTACCTGGAAATTAATGTCACTAAATCAAATTATTATATTAAGGGATAATTCAACAAAACAACAACTTTTTCATAAACTGACTATTCATTAATGATAACATAAATGTTATGTTAATTCTAAAATGCACCTGGGCCTATGCCTTTTAATTTCTTGGCAAGGTTACAAAGAAAAACGATGATCTATCATTTTACTTAAGTCACCCCAATGGTCTCCAATAGAATTTGTGATTAAAATATATTGATTCTTTCCTATGACACCTAAAAGAAAAAAAAAAAGCTCTTGTGGAGACTTCTAAATAAGCAGTTCAATCAAGAAAATGCATTTATGGGAATATTTTAAATACTCAGAAAATACCAGGCTAACAATAAAAATGTTAGTAGTTCTATTGATTGTCATATTCCAAACAGTATATTAAGAGTTTAATTCTACTACATATATTCAGTACATATTCAATACATATGTTATGCCTTTTGGTCATCAAAGCTAACCTATTGTATGAAAATATATATTTTAGAGAAGAGAAAATTGAATCTCAGAGAGGATTTCTAAGACCTTGCAGTTTGCAAAGACTGTGCTTTTAATCAGTAGGTTAGTGGTTTGAATAAAAGTCATAGAAACTTGGGTTATGAAGGTCAGTGTAAACCTAGGCTCCTACTTGCCTTTACAATAACCAATCAATTTTGAATGATTAGGATAGAAATGCCAGAAAGGCAGCAGCCAGAGGCTACTGTATCTAAGAAGAAAGACGAGATGGGAGGGATGGAAGCCATACTTTATCGGTTCATGTTATAGCTAGTTAGAGTGTACTGGTCAAACCATAGGAATAAAAGAATAATTTTAAGGAGTAAGAAAAGGCACATTCCTCAAGCAGGTTGTAATAATATAGCAATGGTCACTAAGAAACTCAATTTTAAGTTTCATTCCTTAGAAGAACAATTGCAATTTATTCAAATGCGTATACACAACAATCTACTTGCCCTTTTCACATAGATTTTAGATACCCAAATAGCATTGATAAGGAAGATACTTACTGCTAAAACTGGGAGAAATGGACCATGAAGGACCAACACTGACTGTGGTGTACCTTTCCACATAGATTTCAGATACCCAAATAACATTGATAAGGAAGATACTGCTAAAACTGGGAGAAATGGACCATGAAGGACCAACACTGACTGTGGTGTACCTTTTCACATAGATTTTAGATACCCAAATAACATTGATAAGGAAGATACTGCTAAAACTGGGAGAAATGGACCATGAAGGACCAGCAATGACCATGGTGCATGTAAATGCAGAAAAGACAACCTAATCATGGGAGATGAGAGAACAAAGGTGACTGACTATAAGCAGCTGTCTTGGAAGCGTGAGATAATGTGAAGGTCAATCTGTCAGTGCAAGAAATGTATGACGTTTTGTGTTTCAAAGGGACCACGTATATTTATTTAGCTTTATAATAAAGGTGCCAACATTTGGCAAGCAAAATACCATATACATCATGGTGTACCTAATGATCACTTAGTTATAACCAAGAGGATAAGGTTAGAGAAAAACTATCAAGGGTGAATAATGCATCAAAAAATATCTCCCATTTTTATACCATTTTCTATTCACTTTTTATAGTAATTCCTCATATAATTGTCTATAGCTTAGTAAATCAACCCATGTCTTGTAAAATTCAAGTGCCATCTTGTAAGTGTTCGGGGAAGATTTATCTAGATACAGAAGAAAAGAAGCATACCAAGTAGAAAGACGTAACACTGCAGAAGGTCTGACTGTATGGCAGGCAACTTACATACAATACCACAATTCAGTAAAAATGAGATCATTCTCATTTACAGATTTGAAAATTTAGCCAAAAAATAATTTCCCAATACACACCGGTACAGAAATTTAGCATCAGATCATAAACCTCAAGCTCTTAACAGTATTCTACACCATTAAGTACAGAGAAGGATGGGCTCTGAGTGCTTCTGGTCCTGCCTACGAAACACATTCTCCCACATGCGTAGAAAGTAGCTCCAAGGTGTTTTTACCCAGGTGGTTGATCCGGCTTATTGAGAGCTTCCACTTCACATGTACTTGAAATAAACACATTTGAGAGTTTACTAGAAATGTGGAAACAAAACAGCCATTTTTTAATGGTGAAATCAGGTCTGAGTTCTAAACTCACTTCTAAAGAACATTTAGAGTAGTATCTGATTCTTGAACTTCTGATGATTATAATTGAACAATATGTCTGTTGAGTAGGCACTGATCTCATGTGCATTTTTGCCATATAAAACAATAAAACGAAATACAAACATGAAAATGAGCAGAAATTATTGAATTTTGAACCACGGGGTGCAATCTACATGCGAACCTGAGCACCCAGCTATGTCACCAGTGCTAGGCGTGTGTTACTTGTGAACTCAATTGTACTCCTTCATTTGTAAGGACTCATTATTTCAGATTATTGGATTTTATAAGTAAAGGAAATTTGAAATAATTATTCCACCCACTTCATTTTGTGTTATATGGAAATAACCCCGGAATGACTGAAGGCTTCCACAGATGAACAAAAATGATAATAATTCAGTATGTGATGTTGAATTTCATGTATCCAGAAGATACAAGTCTACATAGGAGATCTTAGAAATATTAACAAGTTACGATGTCTTTTGCTATTGTGTTCTGAAAGGCAATCTGGCCTTGAATTTAAAAGATAAAAGATCAAATTATTCTACAGAACCATAATGACTAGTAGATTACTAATAAGCATTTTAGGTCTCTGTAAAAAAAAAACATTGTGTTCTCTGTAGTTCATGGAATTATGAACTTAGTCTTACCCCCTCAAAAGTAATTTTAAAAACTCTAAAAGTTCTCAGGAGTTCGGATAAAAATAATTCGATTAAGAAGTTTCAAAGTATTGATTGTCAAAAAATGGGTAAATTATAACAATATATGCGCCTCAAAAAGCAAATATAAAATAACAAAATTTCATATAGCAATTTATTTTTAAAATTCATGTGAGGAATAGCTAAATAATGTTAAAATAGTAGTTAGACAACTAGCAATGAAATTTGACACTATTGGCATGATGATGACCTTGTTTCAGACCTTGTTGACTTAGATTTACTTGCACAACCAGAGTTTGCCGAAACAGGAAATAAATACCTCATATATAGGGCTCTAACCTTCTGTCTCTCCACTTTCCTTCTTGCAACAGATAAGACACTTACTTCATCCTGCTCCGAGAACTACAGGTAAGTAATAGGTCTTTTATTTCAAGGTGAACATTTTACTATGTCAATGCGTTTATACCTTGTCAGTAGTAAAATGATAAATTTAATAAATTTATCTATGATTTGCAAAACTCTATTGATAACTTTTATTGAGAGTGATTGTATTGATATACTCTTTTTAAGTGAAAAAGCTAACCTATAGATAGCTTTATTATTTCTAAAGCATTTTTATCCTATTTGATATTTAAATGAATTTATTACCTTTGATTCTGAAGTAATTAATATCATTACCTTGCATGTCATTGGCCTATGCAAATAATTATACTACAACTACCTTTAATAGACAAATTAAAAAAACTATGGCAATATGTGTGTGGCATAATATGGCATACTTCCATATCAGTAACTTGTACTGATAATAACACAAATAACTATGTGTTGATACAGACGGTATTAAAATAAAGATGGAAAGCCATTGTTAATAGTTTTAAATTGGTCAAAACAAAATTATAGCACTGACTTTGAGATAAAAAAAATTTAATTAAGGTCATTGACAGAGAATACAGTTTACCCCATGAAATGCGCTCAAATAAAAAAGAAAAGACTTGTATATGTTTTGTAATTAAATCTACTCGGCAGCCATATTTATGTAGGTAATTTAAATGTAAAATCTATTTTGCATATTTGTCTTATCAAGGCTTTGATTAAGATGTGTCCAATACTTTAATGTATCAAACAATAATAGCAGTCACTCTTTTCTTGTCCCCAGTATTAAGGGGAATGTACCCAGAGTATCTCTAGTAACCATTATGTTTGCTACAGATACATAGCATGTGATTGCTACCAAATTAAGAATCTCTATTTTTCTCTATTCTTTTTTTAAAGCTATATTTAGGGATTGAATTTAGCAACATTTTTTGACATGTGATATTTCTTTAGTCTATTAATGTGATAAATTTCACCAATGTTTTTGGATGTCAAATCCTTCTTGCCGTCCAGATATACCTTTACTTGATTGTAATACTTTTACTGTGTGTTTGAAAGTGATCGGTTAATGTTTTGTTAGGATTTTGGCATTTCACCTATGAATTGGGCCTGTCTGTTATTAACTATTATTCTTATCTCTTATAAGAATCAACCTTGGGATCATTTCCATTTACTGCCATTCCTCAGGTTACGCCTCAGGAAGGACCAGCATTGGTAAGAAGTAGTCAAGCGGATTTATAATTGTATACCTTAGGGATGCAAAGGAACATAGGGATGACTGTAGCCTTGCAGAATGTTGGTCTGCACATTGGCTGGTTTTTAACGTTTGCCTGATTCTGTCTTGCTGACATACAGCACCAGAACAAGTCTGTCTGTTGCTGTAGAATTTTGCAATAAAGAGGAATCAATGATTTTTTTAGGCAAGAGGAGGAACTAAAAGGCAATGCTTGTGCTACACCCTAGGCCAGCCATTGTCCCTGGACACAACATTTCTATTTCATGTTGGTCATACGTAACCACATACACTCACATACACACATATGCATGTATGCAAACAAGCACACACACATCCATGCACATGGTCTGGATGTCATGAGGGACGTTATTCTCCTCAGATTTTCTCTTCTTTATTTTTGGTACTCTCTTGGAATCCCTGTTTCCCTCTAGCTTCTATAATTCTTTCAGAGTTTTTGGGCAACAGCAAGAAGCCTGCCTATTTTGACACTCTGATTGGAATAAAAGCCAAAAACCTGATTTTTAAACGAAATGTTTTATGAATTTTCCTATTAGCAGCTAAGCAATTTTTTTTTTTTTTTTTTTTTTTCCAGTTTTTGGCTGGGGCCAGGTTTAAACCTGCCACCTCTGGTATATGGGGCTGGCGCCCTACTCCTTTGAGCCACAGCCCCAGCTAAGCAAATTTTTATAATTTGCAAATCTTTATTTCCACAGAGTGGACTATGAAGGTAAATTCTGTCTGTATAATTTTATAAGTATATGTTTTCATCAGTTAATTTGTGGGGATATGTCATTTGAGAAAATATTTTATTTCTTTTTCAAGTGAGTGCTTTTAATGTAGTAGTGGTCATCCTAACTAACGTCTATGTGAAGAGGGAGCAAGTTTGTGCTTCAGGAAGACCACCTGTTGGTAGTAAACCACCAACACTTGAAATTGTAAATCTTTGAAATCTATGGATTTGGATTTTCTCTAATCACATCTATGAGAATTACTAATCTCTTTGTAAAAGGAAAAACTCAGAAGGTAGAACAGAAATGCACATTAAAGGGGGAGCTCAGTGATCTGCACAGATAGCACAGTAACGCAAGGGAAATGAATTAAAAGAAACCTAAAGGTTTGTTCTTAAGAAATGGCAGAGGAAATGTATAACTGTGCACATTTAGAAATTGTCTACATGCAGGCGATCACAGGAAGAGGAAGTCATTTTTCTTAATTCTTTGTGTGACTTTACCAAATAGGACTTCAAACAAATCTTATTCCACTTGTACTTGCTATTTAAAGCAGCGCCTGCTATTTAAAGCTACCCCTGTGGAAGAGGGGCATGGTGGGCATAAATGCTTTGGTCTTTAGCTGATGATGTCTCTTTTTCACATTTACTTCATTTGAAGTTTTTATTTTAGCAATTTATTTATTTTTTAATTTCAGGTTAATGTAAGGGTACAAACAACTCGGTTACAATGTCTGCATGTGTTAAGTAGAGACCCTATGGTCGTTGTGCCCCAAACCCAAGAGTGTGCCATATACCCTTACATTGTGCCCATTAAGAGGCAGTACACCAATCTCCCTCCCTACTTCCTTCTCTCTCCTCCCTCATTCCCCTTCCTCCCAACTTGAATTGAATTGAGTTTTTCTCTTATGTGGGCATGTATTAGATGAACTACTGGCTTACATCGGATGCTTGCTTTTCTGTTTTCATGATACTTACTAAGAAGAATGCATTTCAACTCCACCTTGGTTAGTACAAAGGTGTAGTTTCCAACTTTTTTATGGCTGAATATATACCATATATTCCATGGTATACGTACACCACAGTATGTTAGTCTATTCCTGAGTTCATGGGCATTTAGGTTCACAATTAGCAATTGTAAATCATGCTGTGATAAAAAATCTAGTGCAAATGTCCTTATGATAGAATGGTATTTTTTCTTTTTTAAATTTGAGGGTGAATTGAGCTTTTTCTTTTCTTTCCTTTTTTTTATTGTTTCAGGTTAATTGAGTTACAAAAAATTAGGTTATAATGTTTGCATTTGTTAAAGTCTCTCTTGTAATTGTGCCATAAACCCTAACATTAAGAGGGAGAACCCCCCAGGCCCCTCTCTCGTCTCCTCTCCCTATTCTCTCATTCCTCCTTCCGTACCTTGAATTGATTTGAGTTTTCTCTTATGTGGATGTGCATTAGATTGTCTACTGGCTTTGTATTAGAATTGAGCACATTGGATTCTTGCATCTCCATTCTTAAGATGCTTTACTAAGAAGAATGTGTAGGGTGGTGCCTGTGACTCAGTGGGCAGGGCGCCAGCCCCATATACCGAGGGTGGCGGGTTCAAACCCCACCCCAGCCAAACTGCAACAAAAAAATAGCCAGGTGTTGTGGTGGGCGCCTATAGTCCCAGCTGCTCGGGAGGCTGAGGCAAGAGAATTGCCTAAGCCCAAGAGTTAGAGGTTGCTGTGAGCTGTGATGCCACAGCAGTCTACCAAGGGCAGTAAAGTGAGACTCTTGTCAATACAAAAAAAAAAAAAAAAAAAAAAAAAAAGAAGAAGAATGTGTTCCAACTCCATCCAGGTTAATACAAAAGATGTAAAGCCTCCATCTTTTTAATGGCTGAATAGTATTCCATGGTATGCATATGCCACAGCTTGTTGATCCATTCCTGGGTTGGTGGACATTTTGGTTGTTTCCACATTTTGGCAATGTTAAATGACCTACGATAAATAGTCTAGTGCAAATGTCCGTATGATAGAATGATATTTTTACTTCTGGGTAGATACCTAGTAATGGGATTGTAGAATCAAATGGGATGTCTAATTTGAGTTCTTTGAGGATTCTCCATATTTCTTTCCAAAGAGGCTGTATTAGTTTGTAGTCCCATCACCACTGTAAAAGTGTTCCCTTCTCTCCACATCCTCTCCAGAATCTGCAGCTTTGGCACTTTGTGATGTGGGTTATGTGAAGTTTTGACTTCATGAGCCCTGAGGTGTGCTAGATTCTTCTCCATCTCTCCAGAAAGCATTGGAAAGGGCCAGTGTAAAAGAAAATAAATCTTCACCCTCCACATTTTCATACATGAGAAAATTCAACCAGGTCAGACTTTTACTGGAATGATGGGCTCCCCTACAGATACACCAAGACTCTGACAGCAAGAATCATGCCTGGTCAGTTCATCACATTCAGCAATGTCTCACACACAATACTGGAGAGCGTGTGCATGAGGAAGAAATCTTCCTCAATGTCTGTTAAAGGAGTGAACACTACCTAATTGACTTGCAAAGAAATAAGAATCTGTTTTTGTATTTTGCTTTCAAATTCCCCATGAGGATGACTTGAGAACATTGCCACAGTATGTACATGTGCAAGGGAGGAGGCTACATGTGGGCCATCTAGAGATTCAGAAAGTCTCTGCAGTTCAACCACTGAGCAAGCACAGAATGAACAATCCTTTGCCATAAGGCTTTTAAAGGATTGTGAAGATGGTAGTCTAACTCAAAACGTAGTTATACAAAAAGGCCAAATGCACATAAAGAATGAGAGAATAAGATATCTCACATCAATCTGAAAATTGAATACCGTGTGATCAAAAATTTGCTGTGTGAATGTTAAATGCTCCTACCCAGGAACAAAGTCAGTGTTGAGTTATCTTGCGAGTTTTTGGGGGAGGGTGACTTGGAATTGCTCTTAAAGAATGTTTCTATAATCCAGATTTGAGGATTAACATGATCAGAGGGCATAATAGAATACATCTTCAAGGATATGAAGGTGTAAATAAGACTGTCCTGAATAGAGTTAGGACATCTTAACACTTGGAGTGTGTTTTCTTGATGATCCTGCCATGGGAAAAAGCTCTCTATGGGGCAAGATAACTCTAAAATACACAAAAAATGGCCTCCTTATTACATTAAATTTGTGCATATGCTTTATCCATAATACGTTCATTTTTTTCTCCATGTTTTTCCATTTTTCATCTTCAAAATTTTCATCCTGATGTCCTGCCTCTTCCTCTGTTCCCCTCTAAAACTATAGTATAAACAAAGTCAGAACATTCATATTGATGAGTGAAATCTTAATGTTATAGAAAACCTTACATTTCTAACACATCATAGAAATATCTGTATAATTTTCATTTGTTACAGGAATAGTCCATAAATACTCATTCTAATTTCTCCTCTTCTCATTCTTGTTACTAAATAGACAAGAGTACTTCATTAAAACACCCTCCAGCCACAAAGTTTCCCATTATTTCAAAATTGTTGCATAATCAATAAAGGTCATCATAATAGAATATGTTTTTAACTTAAACTGGATAGCCTAAGAAAATATTATCTGAGCTCTCCATGTCTTGACATATTTTATATTTGAAGGACAACAGGAAAGAATGGACATAATTGTTAATATTCTACCTATTTTTTCTAATTTTCCCAAATATATGTTCAGTAATCTAACAGATGCTTGCCATCTAATGTCAGGAGGTCTTTAAATAGCTTTGTGCTTCCCTTCCTTCTCTGACCTTGAAAAAACATAAGGCCTAAGCTACGAGATTCGCTGAGTTGCCAAAAAGTAATTGAAGTAATAAGTATAGCGAAGTCTGAAGAATTATACCAAGAGTTATTAATCTTTTTTTAATAAAGGTCCTTCCCTTTGTGAATTACTATGATTGCAATAATGCAAACTCATTATAGAAATTGCAGAAAAGGAAATATCTTACCATATGAAGAGAAGCTTTTTTTGTATTTCTATTCAGCTTCATTTGTTCCTTGCTCTCTGTGTGTCTGATCATGTTTAGTAGGAGGAGAAGATAAGGTTCAGTTTCTGTGTCTGTCCTTTAGGAGATTTACAATATCAGAATTCCCAGATTTCCCTACATCCCAAGGTCATCAATACTACCATGTAACATAATGTCCCACTAACACTTAACTTAAAACTAGCCCCAAATACCTATTTCACAGAGTTGGTCATACATCAGTGAGAAAAGACATGGCAACATAGAGATATGGATGCTGGGTAACGGTCAGAAGTCACTCACTCCTTCTGCACCTTGCCTGAACATACTGCCAGAATGCAATCTGCAGTTCCAGAGGATTTCAAATTACTATGTGTTATAGACCTTTGAACTTACTCAAAAATAATCTGACCCTAAGCTATGAGAATGTGCATTTGTTTATTTGAGCTATATAACAAAATGTTACAGACTGAGTGGCTTAAACAACAACAATTTATTTACTCACAATTCTGGAAGCTAGAATTCTGATATTAAGGGCCAGCAGGGGTGGTTTGCAGAGGCCCTCTTTATGTCCTCACATGGCCTCTTTGGCAGGGTGGACAGAAACAGAAAAAATGTACTGGTATCTCTCCTTACAACGTTATAAGGACACTAATCTTATTGGGTGAGGGTCCCACCCTTATAAGCTCACTGACCCTTAATCAATTCTTTAGAGACCCCAACTCCAAATATATGCACACTAGGAGTTAGGACATCAGTATAAGAATTTGGTCTCAAGGGTGGGGGGAGTACAAACATTCAGTCCATAAAAGAAGGCTGAGAATCTACCATATAATATTTGTTATTTTTTTTAATAACTTAATTTTGAAGCATAAGCATTTTCCTTAGGTTACAAAACCACCATAAGCATATAGTGGCTTGTATATCTAAAATATTACAATAAGAGCATACATGCTAATTTATTTAGATATTTTATCTCTCTATTGTTGGATATGCAATTAATTTATGCTTTTACCCTTATATATAAGTAATAATTATTGGGAAAAAAGACTATGCCTAAAGCTTTTCCAGTATAGTTTACTATTAGGATTACAAGTTGAATTAGTGAGGCAAAGCATGTGAACATATTAAGGATATTAATACAATTAAGGATAGTAATCTCTTAAAAGTGAGAAATCAAATTATTATTTATTGCTTTAATATCCAGAAGAATAATTCTCCTTTTTCATAATTTGAGGCATAGTGTTTAATATAAGGTTTGAGGGGGAATTAGTTAAAAACAATAACTGCAGGAGCCAAGTTGAAAGAGAGTGGTTTAAGTGTGTGAAAGTATATCCTTCTTAGAGGATGTACCCAGGGTTCTGAGAATGACAAGTATAGAAGGCAGAGACTTGACAGAAAAGAAATACTAAGTTGTAATTTCAAGAAATGATTTAAGGAAACCAGTAAGAGTTAGTGCAATTGCACCGTAGTAATTGCAGTAGTTGGAAGTTATTACTCTTCCTGCATGGGCGATGTGAAAGAAGCTGCCCTAGAGTCTGAAGAGAGGAGCTCCACAGGTAAGACTGTGGGACTGGGGAGAATAGGGGTAGTAAGCTCTTTCACTCACAGCTGAACATCACAGCTTTAGTCAAGTACTTCAGCTTGTTCTTTATTTTCTTCATCACAGGCACACTTCTGGAGCTGGGTCCACTGTCGTTCTCCAGGCACTATGTGACAAGTCTTGCCTTGTTGTGTAGCTAATGAATTTGGGACAATGGAGATCATTACTCTTCCTACCCCCCACCTCTTCTCCATGTCACTCAGAAGTTCATTCAGGTCTTTGTTCCATTTGTTTTGTTTTTCCAGCAATGACATTATTCCCAGCATTGCTTTTCCTGGCTGTGGGGCTGCTTCCCTCCTCTCCTACAAATGGATATGAGGTATGGTTAAGATTGAGAATTTTTTCAGAAAAACTCAGGCAACCATGAGAGATTGCAAGCTTCTAGACCACTCTCCAACAGTGAGAGGGCTAGAATGGTCTAGCACATCACAGAATACTCACTGGTAATGCAGCATAGTTAATATAATTACCTTTAAAGCTGTAATTAACAATTCAGGAGCTCCTAGCCACATGAGAATATTGAACACTAGAAATATGGCCTATCTTAATCAAGTTGGACTTAAATTTAAAATATAAGGTATACGTTAAAGACTTAGTGCAAAGAAGGTGTAATATTCCATAATGTGCTTAATATTGATAACATTAAGTAAATTGAACACCCAGGGAACTATAATAAACTGACCAACATACAGAGGTAGTCAACGTAAGGAACTAAGCCTACTGGACCGATACGTACATGTGGTCATGTCCGGTCTATGAAGATTAGGTCAATTTAAGGAAGTGGTCAATGTAGGGAGGTGGTAAACTATAGAGGTTCTACTGTATTTTGTATATATTAGTTAAATTAAAAAATTATTAATCATAATTTTATCTATTATTTTTTCCTTTTTAAGGTGGCCACCAAAATTATTAAATTATATATGACGTTTATATTGTATTTCTATTAGACAACACAGGTCTATGCGTTTAAAAGCTAATGAAACTACTCCTTTCCCTAAACATTTTCTGATTTTATTTTCTTTAACTTATTTCAGTGTACCCTCACAGAAAACTAATTATGTTTTTATATAATCTTAAGTGGCACAACTTCTTTACATAAATCACCACACGTCTATCCAAAGGACGGTGTGTAGTGATCCTGTAAGGTGGCGTCTCCTGGTCTTGGCTGTTTGCTCGCATGCCTTCCTATAACTCCTGGAACATTAGACTAGCAAGAACTTCTTAGACCGAAGAACTCTGATGCTTGGTTCAGGTCTCATTCAGCATTTAGAAATATAATAATTATGTTACCATAATCAAATTATCTGTGTGGAGACAATTTATTCATCACCTAGGGCTTCATTTAAGTAGTCTTTCTATTTCTTTCCCAGAAAAAATTGCATCTTGAAACACTTTCAATCCCCTATTACCTCTCTGTCTTGTTTCTTTATCTTCATTTATAAAATTATTAAAAAATGAGATGCCTTAGAGATCCAGAATTATCTTTTGTGAAGCCTTCCCTGACCTCAAAAAAGAAGAATTGATCCCTCCTACCTCTGAATCTTATAGATCCTATCAGTTTTGTTATCATGTGATAACAGTAATGTGATTACTTATTTATGTCACATCACCTATACAGTATAAACTCTTTAAGGCAGGGGTTCTCAACCTATGGGTCACGACCCACAGGAACTGTATTAAAAGGCCACGGCATTAGGGAGGTTGAGAACTGCTGCTTCAAGGCCATATTTCATCCATTTTGATTGCAATACTTTTTATATTTCTTGTTACCTAATAAAAGCTCCACTGATACTCATTAATGACAATAATGCATTATTTCAGTAAGATGAACTACAAAGAAGGAAATAATTTTTTCTTTTTTTTTTTTTCTTGAATCAGTTTTCATGACTTTCGAAATAAAACTAAGCAGATTTTTGAAGTTAGTAGGAAGTTATACTTTGATATAATGCAAAACGGGGCTCTACTGATAATTAGCATGTGCATTCTGTCTAATTCAGAACTCCTTTGCTGAGCCAGATCTATCGGTACGATTGCATTCACTAATGGTTTTTGTCCTTAGGAACAGATGTAAAAGCAGAAGGAGGAAATAGATGTTCGTAGATAACAACAATAAAACGTGGTGTGACTGATCTATGTTGGCAGGACTTTGAGAGCCTTGAGGGATCTCAGCGTGAGAGGAGGAAGGATAACTTACCCCCAGGTGTCAGATAACAATCTAACAGGGGCCCTGTCCTTTTAGACTGCAAAATCTTGCTCATTTGTATTATAAATCATATTTCTGTATAAATTTAAATAAGCAAACTGCTCTTATCTCTTGTGCCAATGATTCACACAGCACACTCCACTCTCCAGGATCCAGACATACACAAGAATATAAGCTGAAAATACGACCGCATGATTTAATACCGTTATAAGTTGCCTTTCTATTAATAAAAAATACAGTTAGCAGTAGTTCATTAACTGAATGATTTCACTTCCCTAAATTACCTAGGAGTTTTTTGTTTTTTTTTTAATGTGGTAAAAAACTATCTTTTGAGTGAGTATGTAAAATTTGCTACATAATACATAAAATTGTTTTACTAGGGTATTTACTGAATGCTATGTATGTATCTGGACTCGGCCTAAGCATTCTTCCTATAAATACTAATATAGGTAACATGTCAGGGGAAGTTCTCTCTCAAGCTTTGGGTGTATCCCAGGCCTTACCATCACCACTCCCCTGCTGCAGACCAAGTGCACGTGACTTAATGGTTTCTCTGATCTACCTTTATCATTATGTTACCGCTCATGTTTTTAGAAAAATCACATTAAGTCCTCTCTGGACATTTGTGGCCTCAGATACGTTTTCAGTTTGCCAAGCTATGAATGACATAGCCATTCAAAAACCTCAACCTACTATTTTTATATTAAAAAGTCATAGCATCAGCTCAGATTCATTGGCAATACTTAACAACCAATATTGGCTTGAATACTTTTTAAATGGTCATTATTCCCTCCAACTGTCTTATTTGATGTAATTTGCAATTTAAAAAATGTTAAAATATAAATTATAATTTTTATTTTGCTTTAGGATTCAAAGTTTGCTACTTTGTTAACCAACCGTACCCAAGTGCAAAGAGAGATTGTAAATACACACAATAAACTCAGGAAATCAGTCTCTCCACCTGCCAGCAACATGCTAAAGATGGTAAGTGGCAGCCACGTAAAGAAAGGGGTATGAACCAGCTGTGGAAAAGGCAGGCAGCTGGCTGCTGGTATCTCTTAAGAACATTGTGTTTTCTCAAAACTCTGCCTCTATTTTGTTTTTTCACTGGAGATGTGTTATGGGCAGACAGGTCACAATTTCTTAATTTCTCTTTGTAATGGTTAAATAACTTGTCAAGTTTATAAGGCTATGTAAGTCCTGTAGGCAGAATTAAAATCAACTCTTTGTACATGTAGTGAAAAGCCATTATGTTTTTCTGCTCACTAACTTCTCTCTCCTAATCTAGGATCAGCAGTACCTTTTCCCTTTATAATCAATGCCATTTAGGGTAAACAACAGTCCACTTTTCTGTGTATAGTACCAAAGGCCACATGTGTCCCAAATGTATTCAGTGAGGGGAAATAAAGGAACCAGATATGAAGTAGGCCAGCTAGTTACTGTTGGAAAAAATAATCTCGATATCCCCACGTTTATCGGTATTTAGAGTAGGCCTATTATTAAAAATTTCTGGTTTGCTACTGTACTATCATAAATAATCTGACCATAAACTAAGATTAGACATACTATCTAAATTTCCTCGTGGAGCAGAAAAAGGCACACCAAATGTACATGTATATATATTTACATATATTTTATATATTTATATATACATATATATATTTGAAAATCAGAGAGTGCCTCTACAGAAATTTCATGATGATTAAATCAACCCACTGTTGTGATCATAAAGGTAATGCTCCTTTGAGGTCTGAGTCGTTCAGTGGATATATTTTTCTCTCTCTTTGTTTTAGGAATGGAGTAGTGAGGCCGCAGCAAATGCCCAAAAGTGGGCAAACCAGTGCAGTCAAAAACACAGCAGCCCAGAGTTTCGAAGAACCAGCAAGCGTATGTAAATTAGAAAATATTTGTTGAATAAAGGAATAGAAAAACTAATAAGGAACAATTTTATGATGTTGCATCAAGAAAACTTGGTAAACTAATGCTGCTTCTAATGCTACCTTTTTTAAGTTGAAATGTCTCTGTCAGAAGGGATAATTCCGAAATATCACCTTGCACTGACTGTTTCATATTTTACAAAAATTGTCTCACCTCATGTCACATGTTTATCTCATAGCCAGCTCGTGGATAAAGCAGGGTTTGAATGAATTATTTCCCTGTTCTAAAGATTAGAAAACCTTCCAGTGGCGCAATTGGTTAGCGCATGGTAGCCAGTTAGCGCATGATAAAGATTAGAAAATGAACTGTCTAGAGAAAAAATAATTGTCAATTAAGGACATGTACAGGAAATTTGAAATTAGGATTTCTAACTTCCAAACCAGTATTCTTTGTGACATCATGCACCGTTCATATTTTGAAACAATCATTATTGTTGTTATAAATTATGTTAAATGTTCTAAAACTGTTTCTGAATTTTACTTAAAAATTTTAACATTAGCACTTGCTTTCACTATTTTCTTTTTAATTTTTCCTGACAGTAAGATAAGACTTTTATATGGTCTTGATACCTACAATGCATAGTGTATTAGACTCCAAAACATTATCTCTAACTTTAAGAATCACCAGCATGAAATATTTTATCAAGGTAAAATATCATATAGATTAGCTATTAGATAAAATATTTATTAAATTATAAAAAATAACATAGGTAAAGACAAACCCAATTTGAAAGTCATAACTAACTGGCTGTTTGGAAGATATGGCCACCATTGTTTTATTTTTTTGACACGGTATTTATACTAAAATTATAAAAGGAGGTTACTATTTTTAGCTAAAAGATTGAAATAAGTAATCTTAAAGATAATCTAATATTATAATTTTAGCTTCTTTCTTTTCCCCCTAGAGGAACTGAGAGTAGCTTATGCTCTCTGGAAGGAACATGTGGTCGGTGTATTTCTAGGAATCTAAATGTAAATTTTGATTTCAGGGCTTGAAAAAATTTTCTGAAATGTTTCCGGGCCACAAGGCATTTTCCCCCCTAATTCTTTGAGGAGTATTTGGCCTAGGATATTAGGATTTGCTGATTTAGGAGAGACCCATACATTTGGAAAACATTGTTCTTTATGATAACCATTTGTTTCATGTTCAGGGCTCTTACAGATCGAAGCATGAGAATTTTTTGCAAGATCACACAAAATAGTAATCTTAAGCATATATTCAGATTCCTACATGTGAAAATCTCTAGTGAATACGGTCTAGAACAAGAGAGAACTTACAGTGTTCATGTCTGCCTTCAGCCAGCTTACCCCACAAAGCTCAGAGTACGTGAGGCATACACATGTGATGAGCTAAAGGGAGAAGACTTCTCTGTCCACTCAGTTTTGTTTGCTGAGGCCAGCAGTGCTGGATACATGTGGTCTCCATTCATCTTATACCTGTAAGGATCTGAGACACCATCCTTATAGATAAATGAATACTTAGCAACCATGAGCACAGTCTGTGGGTGTGCGATCGCATGTTGCCATTGCATGCTTTATTGCTTTCTTCATGAGTGATCTGTTTCTTCTTAGATCTAAAGTGTGGTGAGAATCTCTTTATGTCAAGCACTGCAACTCCATGGTCACAAGCAATCCAAAAATGGTATGATGAGGAACGTAACTTTATCTTTGAAGTAGGGCCGAAGACTCCCTATGCAGTGGTCGGACATTATACTCAGGTAAAGGGAGGGAATGAAAAGCCCTCTTCTGTAAGTGCCCTTTAAAATAAAAAAAAAATTCTAAGTTATGGAAAAAACCCAAGTGCCCATCGACTCATGAATGGATTAGTAAATTGTGGTATTTGTACACCATGGAATATTATGCAGCTGTAAAGAAAGACGGAGACTATACGTCCTTCATGTTTACATGGATGGAGCTGGAAAATATTCTTCTTAGCAAGGTATCCAAAGAATGGAAGAAAAAGTATCCAATGTACTCAGCCCTAATATGAAACTAATTTATAGCTTTCATACGAAGGCTATAACCCAATCTCAGTACAAGAATATGGGGAAGGGGGGAGGGGAGGGGAAGAGAGGGAGAGGTAGGGCGAAGGGAGGGTGATTGGAGGGTGCACACCTAGGGTGCATCTTGGAAGGGTGCAGGTGAAGTTTACTAAGTGTAGAGAATAAGGGTTTGAACACAATAATTAAGAAAATGCCACGAAGGCTATGTTAACCAGTTCGGTGAAAATAATTCAGACTGTATATGAAACCAGCACATTGCACCTCATGATTGCATTATTGTATACAGCTATGATTTAATAAAAAAATGAAAAAAAAAAAACAACCTGACATCTAGGCATATCATATTCAAACTTCCCAAAATAAAAGAGAAAGAAAAAAATCTTGAAAGAAGCCAGAAGAAAAAATTACCTTACCTACAGAGGAGCGAAGATAAGAATTACTGTATATCCTACTCCTGCTCAGAAACCATGAAGCAAAAAGAGAGTAGAAGGAAATATTCAAAGTACTGAGAGAAAAAAAAACCCACCAACCTGGGATTCTATATCCTGTGAAATTATCCTTCCAAAGTGAAGGAGAAATAAAGATTTTTTCAGAAACACAAAAATTTAGGGAATTTGTTCTTGGCAGACATGTCCTTGCAAAAAATGTTAGAAGCCCTTACAAGAGAAAGAAAATGATATAAGTCAGAAACTTAGAGCTATGTAAAGAAAGGAAAAGCATCACAGAATAAATAAGTGAAGGTAAAATTAAAAACTTAATTTTCTTATTCTTTTTTTTTTTTTGAGACAGAGTCTCACTATGTTGCCCTCAGTAGAGTGCCATGGTGTCACAGCTCAGAGCAACCTCCAGCTCTTGGGCTTAGGCGATTTTCTTGCCTCAGCCTCTGGAGTAGCTGGGACTACAGGCACCTGCCACAATGCCTGGCTATTTTGTTGTTGCAGTTTGGCTGGGGCTGGGTTTGAACCCACCACCCTCGGTACATGGGGCTGGCGCCCTACTCACTGAGCCACAGGCACCGCCCAATTTTCTTATTCTTTTTATTTTATTTTATTTATTATTATTTTTTTTTGTAGAGACAGAGTCTCACATTACCGCCCTCGTAGAGGGCCATGATGTCACATGGCTCACCGCAACCTCCAGCTCTTGGGCTTACGGGATTCTCTTGCCTCAGCCTCCCAAGCAGCTGGGACTACAGGCACCAGCCACAACGCCCGGCTATTTTTTTGTTGCAGTTTGACCAGAGCCAGGTTTGGTATATGGGGCCAGCACCCTACTCATTGAGCCACAGGCGCTGTCCCCAATTTTCTTATTCTTAATTGAGCTAACAGATAACTACTTGTACAAAATAGTAATAACAATGTATTAAATTACTTATGCTTATGTGCTTATGTATGTTTAGGTATAAAATGAACTGAATAACAGCAACAACATAAGGGACAAGGGGGAGAAGTAATATTTTGTTATTATAAGTTCCCTGGACTTCTGTAGGCCCAACTACTTGGAGGCTGAAGCAGGAAGAGCACTTGAACAAAGGAGTTTGAGGTTGCAGTGATGATACTGATACAGGGTTCCCCCAGTCAGGGCTGGATAGCGACCCTCATTTCCTATACCCTGGCAATGTCAGGCAGGATGTTTTGTTCCAAGCTGAGTGACTGCATTCTTTTGTTAATATACTCATCAACATTGAAAAGGTGTCTTCCATTTACCAAGTCCTGGTCAAGTATAATTCTCAAGACCTTATATCCCTCTAATAAAAAGACCCATGCAAGACTTCCCACTTGGGGGCGGTGCCTGTGGCTCAAAGGAGTAGGGCGCCGGCCCCATATGCCGAAGGTGGCAGGTTCAAAACCAGCCTCAGCCAAAACTGCAAAAAAAAAAAAAAAAAAAAGACTTCCCACTTGGGTTTTTCCCTCCACCAGAAGCTCTGGTGCTTTTTATTCCTCTATATTCCTTTCCTTGTAGTAGACCAACAATCTACTGCAAAAGAAATTCTATCAACAATGCCAGGGCACTCTAGCCTGGGTGACAGAGCAAGATCCTATCTTAAAAAACAAACAAACAAAACAAACAACAACAACAACAAAAAAAAAAAACACCACACATATAGAATGTAAATAATTAAAAAAAAGCAATCAATTATAAAAATAGGAAATTGACAGACAAAAATCAATGAAACCAAAAGCTTATTCTTTGAGAAAAAAATCCATCCGTAAAATTGATAAGCCTCTAAGCCAGACTAACTAAGCAAAACAGAAGAAACAAATTACTAATAGCAGAAATGAAAGAATGGACATCACTACAGATTTTATGAACATTAAAATGTTAATAAATAGGGGCAGCACCTGTGGCTCGGTGAATAGGGTGCCGGCCCCAAATACCGAGGGTGGTGGGTTCGAACCCAGCCCTGGCCAAACTGCAAACAAAAAACAGCTGGGTGTTGTGGCAGGCGTCTGTAGTCCCGACTATTCAGGAGGCTGAGGCAAGAGAACTGCCTAAGTCCAAGAGCTGGAGGTTGCTGTGAGCTATAATGCCACAGCACTCTACTGAGGTCTCTAAAAAAATTAAGAAATAAAAAATAAAAATAAATAAAAATAAAAGGTTAATAAAGGAGTATTATGAACAACTTTATGTTCACCAATTTGGTAACCTAGATGAGATGAACTAATTCCTTAAAGATAAAATCTGCCAGAACACACACAAGAAGAAATAGACAAATTGAAGACTTGTATCTATTAAAGAAATTAAATCAATAATTAATTAGTCTTCCAAAACAGAAGGTAACAACCAGACCCAGATGGGTTAACATATGAATTCTACCAAACATTTAAGGAAGAAATTATATCAATTCTCTACAATCTCCTCAAGGTAGAAGCAGAGAAAATAATACTTCCTAACTTATTCTATGAGGTTAGTATTACCCTGATACCAACACCAAAGATATTACCAGAAAAGAAACCTGTAGACCAGTGGTTCTCAACCTTCCTAATGCCACAACCCTTTAATACAGTCCAAAGGGGTTGCAACCCACAGGTTGAGAACTGCTGCTATAGACTGATGTCTATCATAAACATAGACACAAAAGTCCTGAACAAAATTAGCAAATCAAAACCAAACAATGGTACGTAAAAAGAAGTGTACACCACTACAAAGTTGGATTTATTCCAGGTACACATGGCTAGTCCAACATTCAAAAATCTTTTTTTTTTTTTTTGCAGTTTTGGCCGGGGCTGGGCTTGAACCTGCCATCTCCGGCATATGGAGCCAGCACCCCACCCCTCTGAGCCACAGGCACTGCCCTCTATTTTTTTTTTTTTTGAGACAGTGTCTCAAGCTGTCACCCTGGGTAGAGTGCCGTGTAGTCACAGCTCACAGCAACCTCCAACTCGGGCTCAAGCGATCCTCTTGCCTCAGTTTTTCTATTTTTAGTAGAGACAAGGTCTCACTTACTTGTTGTTGTTGTTCAGACTGGTTCTGAACTCACGAACTCAAGTAATCCACTCACTCGGCCTCCCAGAGTGCTAGGATTACAGGTGTGAGCCATCATGCCCGGCCCCTCATCAATGCTTTTTAACATTATACTGATGGTCCTAACTAAGGCAGTAAGACAAGGAAACACACAGAATGGTATTATCTGTCTGCCAGAGGGCAGTTAAGAGCTAAAATCCAGGACCGAACATCTGTCCCTACCCCATCTGAAAGTGCCAGGCCTGCCACAGAGCAGCTATCTACCCAGAAGGGTGCCTTTTTCTTTTTTGGCCAGAGGGGCATTTTTTCCTAAGGTCCCCTAAAGGGTAGCAGAAACGGTGGAAGGCCACTTCCTCATTGATGGCTGGGTCACTATTCCTCTGGCCAAGGCTTACTGAACGACAATGGGTCTAATCTGATTTTCTCTCTTGGGGATTTAGGATGGGCATGAGGGGCTGATACTAAAGAGCAGTGGTTCTCGAGCTGCATCAAGCGCACCTGGAGAACTTCTGGGTTTCATTCACAAAGATCAGTTCAGAAATCCTATGTGGGGCTTACGAATCTATAATTTTAAGAGATCTCCAGTTGCTTTGGAGGTTGTTAAAGTTTAGAAACCATTGTACTTGCCAGAGTGACTTGGAATAAATATGTACAGGTAGCTTAGGGTGATCATTTTAGTCCAGGTAATGACTAATGAAATAATAATGAAAGAGATAAGAGACTATGCCCTCTTGAAGAGGCCCCCAGAGCAGCAGAGAACCTGATTTCTGACTCTCATAAGGTGCTACTCCCTGGACTTAGGTTCATTCTCTAAACACTTTAGGATGAGTTTCTGATCTTTGTAATCCAAAGTACCTTAATACGTTTGGGAATCCACTTTGCACAAAGCACTGTACTAATCGCAGAGGAGGCAGCTGAAGGATACCAAACACTGTCTTTACCCTCTGAAAGTTTACCTTCCAGAAAACACAAAGCCCCACAATTTGTTGATGCCCAACCTCAACTGGTGTCCAACCTCATGCCTGACCAGCAATCCCTTCTTTCCCCTAGTCAGCTCCCTTGAACGCTATTTCATCCACAAGCTGGAGACCTTCAGCTTTCTACTACTGAACTTCTGCTTTACCTACATCCCCACATTCATCCCTCCCCCCAATCTTGTTACATTGGAAAAGGCATCCTTCTGTCTACAAAGAACCTTACCAAAACTCTGAATGGGTATCCTCCTCCTTCCCACCAGCTTGAAAGAAGCTCAAATCCTCATTTTTAAAAAATAATTCCCTTAACTCTACACACCCTGTAGCTACCACCCATCACTTACTTACTTTCCTTTATTTTCCTGAAAGTTGTCTATGCTTGTTACTACCCCGACCCTGTTCTCTCTTCAGTCTGTCACAGATTCTACACCTGCCATTCTACAGAAAAAAAAAAAAAAAAAAAAATATATATATATATATATATATAGAAGAGGCTTGGCACCCATAGCTCAGTGGTTAGGGTGGCGGCCACATGCACCGGGGCTGGTGGGTTTGAACTCGGCCAGGACCTGCTAAACAAAGTCTCCAAGATGTTGGACACTACTGGTTTTACTTTTCCTCTCTGGAGCCTCTCACTTGTAGACTGTCTTCTTTCTGTGTCCACTCCCCAAATCTTGAGGTGCTTTTGGGTTCTATTCTGATTGTTTTCTTTTCTTTTTCTTTTTTTTTTTTTTTGAGACAGAGTCTCACTATGTTGCCTTCGGTAGAGTGCCGTGGCGTCACAGCTCACGGAAACCTCAAACTCCTGGGCTCAAGTGATTCTCTTGCCTCAGCCTCCCAAATAGCTGAGACTATAGGAGCTTGCCACAACGCCCAGCCATTTTTTTGTTGGCAGTTGTCATTGTTGTTTAGCTGGCCTGGGCCAGGTTCGAACCCACCACCCTCAATGTTATGTGGCTGGTGCCATAACCACTGGGCTATAGGCGCCAAGCCTCTTCTGGGTGTTTTTCTCCATACACCCTTTTAACCTTAAAAGGTTAAGCCCATTTCATCCCCTCCCACTGCTTCAATTGCAATTTATAGGTTGATGAATCCATTTCAGCCTGTAGGTCAGCCTCAAGCTTCAGCATATATAGTTGTGTATAGTTGGTTGTCCTACAAGTACTTCAGACTTGACAAACAACTTCCCTTCAAATCAAAAATCTCTTCCCATTTCTCTATCTCAGTGAATATGGGCGTCCCTGTCAGGAACCTGTGAGTCATCCTTATTCTTCAACTATGACCAATCATCACAACCTAATTGTCTCAAATCCATTCATTTCTCATTTCCTGCCACTAGGCTGCTGTAGGTCTATTTCACCATTAAATTACAACACTGGCTCTTAACATGACATCTAATATATAAAACTGTATGATTTCATCCCTGTTCACCTTTTCCACTTAATGTCTTCTTCACCTCACATGAACTTGTTTTTCTTCTCCACAACATGATCATCTCTTTTCTCTCCAGGCTTTGCAATAGCTATTTTTCTACCTCTTGGAACATTCCTTTGCCAGAACCTCTCTGCCTGGATAACTCTTCTTCCTCTTTAAACAGCTCTCAGTTCAGAGACCACTAGCTCAAGGAAACCTTCCCTGGCCATCCCATCTGGGTGAAAGGGTCCTTTATGAAGCCTGGCACTCTGGACTATGATTTAAAATACTATTTTGTGACTGCCTGGAATAGACTGTTACATCCTTGTGGCTGGCACGTGGTGGGTCTCAAATGCTGTTGATGAATGAATCACTGAGAAAAACTCTTAACACAGTAAGTGGTTGTGTACCTAGTGGGCAGTACAAACAAAAAGTGTAATAGGCAGAGAAGAGATCAGAGGAGGGACTGAGAAAGGCTTCATTCTTCTTTGGACTTTGGGTGGGACTGAAAGAAGAGAATTTAGACAAGACAAGAAAGGACACTCAATGAATATGCATTAGTAAAGGCTTGAATACACAAGTCTGGTCTATTTGGGGAACAACAGGGGTCTAGCCTTGTTGAAGTAGAAGGTTTCTGACTGAAGAACCTTGACTGTCACATCAGGATTTACACTTTGTCCTGGAGTAATGGTAAACTCCCAGATGATCTGGTTCAGGTCATCAAACAAATGTTTTAAGAGGATTAATGTGGTGGAAATGTGCCTTCAGGAAGACACCGAAGGCGGATTAATCATCTGTTAGAGTTGTCCAATTAGGAGCTGTTAGGGGTTAGAAGGAGCTTTAGAAACCATCTATCGAAGTGGTTCTCTATCCTGTCTGTACTTTAGAATCACTTGGAGAGCTTTTGAAAATAAGGTTAAGCCTAAGGCCCTTTCTCTAGACTATTTAAATTGGAATTTATGGGGGTGAGGCCCAGGCAGGTATATTTTTAAAAAGCTCCCTAGGTGATTCTACTGCACAGCTAGAGTTCCTAATTTTAGAGAAAAGAAAATAGGACTCAGAGAGTTTAAGATACAAGCTTAGATTATAAGCCACTCACGGGTAGAACAAGACCTATGACTTAGATCTGACTCCTGCCCTGCCTCTTGTTCATTCATTATATTTCAGTCTTTTTAAAGTGTACCCTAGGCTGTGGTTGGAGAAAGTGGGATAAATGGGAAGAAGTATGGTATAGATAGCTAGCAGGTCATGTTTACCTTTATGAGCAATTTGCCCATGTTCCAAATGTCCTTACTTTCTACTGTGAAATGGGAACAGGGACCCCAAAGTAAGGACACAAAATAAAGTGTACAGTCTTTGGCACTATCCCTGTCCCTCAGCCTAGAGTGCAGAGGTGTGATCATAGCCCACAGCAGCCTTGAACTCCTGAGCTCAAGCGATCTTCTACCTCACCCTCTGGAGTAGCTGGGACTATAGGTGCCTGCCAACACACCTAATTAAAAAACAATTATTTAGTGGGTGGCGCCGTAGCTCAGGGATAGGGTACTGGCTTCATACCCTGAGGGTGGAGGGTTCAAACCTGGGCCAGCTAAAACAACAATGACAACTGCAACCATTAAAAAAAAAAAAAAAGCCAGGCGTTGTGGTGGGCAACTGTGGTCCCAGCTGCTTAGGACGCTAAGGCAGGAGAATTGCTTGAGCCCAGGAATTGGAGATTGCTATGAGCTGTGACACCACGGCACTCTACCCCGAGCAACAGCTTGAGACTCTGTCTCAAAACAAACAAACAAACAATTATTTTAAGGGATGGGAGTCTCACTATGTTGCTCAGGCTGGTACGGAACTCCTGGGCTCAATCAATCTTCCTGTCTCAACCTCCTAAATTGTTGAGATTACAGGCATAAACCACTGTCCCTGGCTTGTTGTTGTTAATGATATGATTAGTATTTTCATGGTTATTGGAAAGAATAGAGATAAGACATTTTCAAAGAAGAATTCATAGCATACGGTAACTTATTAAAGATATAGAAGAGGCTTGGCACCCATAGCTCAGTGGTTAGGGTGGCGGCCACATGCACCGGGGTTGGTGGGTTCGAACTCGGCCAGGACCTGCTAAACAAATATGACAACAATAACAAAAAAATAGCTGGGCTTTGTGGCAGGCACCTGTAGTCCCAGCTACTAGGAAGCTGAGGCAAGAGAATTGCTTAAGCCCAAGAATTTGAGGTTGCTGTGAGCTGTGACACCCTGACACTCTACTGAGGGTGAAGCAGTGACACTCTGCCTCAAAATAAATAAATAAAGTTATAGAAGAAAAGGAAGAAAACAAGAATATCTAGATTTTTAAAGTCAAGATATGTGAAAATGCAACGGTTCCATAGCAAGATAGGCAGGCTGAGCTAGAGAAGTGGATAAGGAAAGGGCTACAGAGAGGTAGGAAGAGGCTGGAATCAGCAAGGAACTCAGCGTAATCATTTATGCACTCCCTCCCAGACACGGTAGTTGTTGCAGGCATATGGACTCAACTCTCAAGGAAATTTAAATTAACTAATTCTTTTTGGTGACCCGAAGAGATTTGTACCTATAATAATTTGTTTACTTTTGTTTGATAGGCTAAATTCTTTTTTATTTTTTGAGACAGAGTCTCACTATGTTGCCCTTGGTAGAGTGCTGTAGCGTCACAGCTCACAGCAACCTGCAACTCTTGGGCTTAAGTGATTCTCTTGCCTCAGCCTCCCAAGTAGCTGGGACTACAGGCACCCGCCACAATGTCCAGCTGTTTTTTGGTTCTAGTTGTCGTTGTTTGGCAGGCCCAGGCTGGGTTCGAACCTACCAGCTCTGGTGTATAAGGCTGGCTGGCTCCCTACCTGCTGAGCTACAGGCGCCCGAAATGAGATAAGATAAATTCTTAACAAATCACCTCCTTTAATCACGGACTTTTGGATTTTAATCCATTTATAAGAAAGTGTAAATCCTGTAAATTACTCTCTGCATTAAAAGACTTAACTTCATGGGGCTCCTTGGAGAGTGATTGATTTTAGATTTGAGGCAAGGTAATCTCAAGGCAATCCTATAATACTTTGTCCCACAAAAAAAGGAAGTGCTCAGAGGAGACGTAGACACGTCAAAAGTACAGGAACCAGCGTAAGCAGACCTCCACCAATCAAATTTGGGGAAATTTAAGCATCAAAAAGAATAAGGAAAACAGGCCCAGCCCGGTGGCTCGTGCCTATAACCCTAAAGCTGAAGCAGGAGGATCGCTTGAGCTCTGGGAGATTTGAGACCAGCCTGAGCCAGAGTGAGACTCTGTCTCTATTAAAAATAAAAAAAATTAGCTGAGTCTCATGGCACCCACTTGTAGTCCCAGTGACCAGGGAGGCTGAGGCAGAAGGATCGCTTGAGCCCAGGGGTTTGAGGTTTGAGGATGCAATGACAACAGGGCACTCTACCCCAGGCGACAGCGAGATCCTATCTCAAAAAAAAAAAAAAGGAAAGCAAAAGATTATAACACCTTAAATACAGAAAGAATACATGATCCTTCAGAGATATACACTAAAATGTTACAGATGAACTGATATGTGTAGATGAGCTTCAAAATAATACCAGGCAAGGAGACAGCAGGTGGGGTACGAATGAAACAACAGTGTGACCATCTGGCAGAGTTGAAACTGGCTGAGTGTAGGGGCTCATTACATTGCTTTGTCTACTTTTGTTCATGATTAAATTCTACACAATAAGAATATTTAGAAAATGGCTCGGTGCCTGTGGCTCAAGTGGCTAAGGTGCCAGCCACATATGTCTGAGCTAGCAGGTTCGAATCCAGCCTGGGCCCGCCAAACAACAATGACGGCTGCAACCAAAAAATAGCCGGGCGTTGTGGTAGGCGCCTGTAGTCCCAGCTACTTGGGAGGCAGAGGCAGGAGAATCACTTGAGCCCTGGAGTTGGAAGTTGCCATGAGCTGTGATGCCACAGCACTCTACCCAGGGTGATAGCTTGAGGCTCTGTCTCAAAAAAAAAAAAAAAGAATATTTAGAAAATGAAGGCAAAAAAATCCTAATAACAAAAAGCAATGTAGGAGTTGATAATTTTTTTTTAAGACAAGAGTCTCACTTTCTCGCACTCTGTAGAGTGTCATAGTGTCACAGTTCACGGCAATCTTTAACTCTTGGGCTCAAGTGATTCTTCTGACTCAGCCTCTTGAATAGCTGGGACTGAGGTGCCTGCCACAACACCTGGCTATTTTCAGAGATAGAGTCTCCAGCTGTTGCTCAGGCTGGTCTTGAACTCCTGAGCTTAGATGATCCACCGGCCTCAGCCTCCCAGAGCACTAGGATTACAGGCGTGAGCCATGGTGACCGGCCTGATAATCAGATAATATGTTTCTTTGTGTGTGTGTGTGTGGTTTTGTTTTTTAAGACAGAGTCTCACTTTGTTGCCCTTAGCAACCTCAAACACTGGGGGTTAAGTGATTCTCATGCCTCAGCCTCCTAAGTAGCTGGGACTATAGGCACCCAGCCCAATGCCTTGCTATTTTTAGAGATCAGGTCTTGCTCTGGCTCAGGTTGGTCTTGAACCTGTGAGCTCAAGCAATTCACATCTGCCTTGGCCTCCCAGGATTACAGGCGTGAGCCACCACACCTAGCCTGCTAATGTCATTCTTAAAAACTGGTAAGAAAATGGATTTTCTAGCTTTCAGACTGTGAGGAAATAAATGCTATTAAAAAAAAAAAAAAAGTGGTAAGAAAAAGGAAAAAAAATGTTCTTTGTGGAAAAATCCCAGACAATTAAGTATAGAAAGGAAATATAATTAGCAGATTGTCTTGTAATTGTCAATATAACATTCAGGTGAGAGTTATCAAAGGTGTCTAAGTCACTGAGTGAGAAGGCTAAGGCAGAGGATAGTCACATGGATTTAAAGCAACATCCTAGAGATAGAGCTCATTTCTTCTTTCTTTGTGTGTGTGTGTATGTGTGTGTGTGTGTGTTTGAGACAGAGTCTCATTATGTCACCCTTGGTAGAGTGCTGTGATTTCACAGCTCACAGCAACCTTTGAGTACCCTGAGAAGAAATCCAGCAGAGGCAGCCTTAACCAAGTGCTCACCACTAATAGGACAAGTGACATTATGTACCTTGACCAAGCCATTTAGCCTGATGAGAAACAATCAGAAGAATCGTGAAGAGGGCAGGCATTCACGCCTATAATCCTAGCATTCTGGGAAGCTGAGGTAAGTGGATTGCTTGAGCTCAGGAGTTCAAGACCAGCTTGAGCAAGAGTGAGACCCCTAACACAAAAAAAAAAAATTAGCTGGACATTGTAGGGGCACCTTTAGTCCCAGCTACTTAGGAGGCTGAGGCAAGAGGATAACTCAAGCCCAAGAGTTTGAGGTTGCTGTAAGTTTGATGACACCACGGCACTCTACTCAGGGCGATGAAGTGAGACTCTGTCTCAAAAAACAAAAGAAGAATCATGAAGAAACAATCAGAATGCCACACTGAGGGCCACTCTACAATAAAATTGGTAAGGGCTCCTAGAGGGTACAGAGCTATGAGAAGGAAATGAAATCAGTGGTATCTTTTCTTTTTTTAAGAGACAGTCTTGCTCAGTCTGAAATGCAGTAAGATAATCATAATCATAGTTCACTATAACCTTGACCTCCTGGGCTCAAGTGATCCTCCTGCCTTAGACTCCTGTGTAGCAGGGATTACAGGTGCAAATCATGGCTGGCTAATGTGCTTTTATTTTTTTGTAGAGATTGGGGAGGGGGGGGTTCTTACTATCTTGTCTAGGCTAGTCTTAAATTCCTGGCCTCAAGTAATCCTCCCACCTCAGCCTCCCAAAGTGCTGGGTTTATAGGTGTGAGCTACCATACCCAGCTTGTAACTTCTGAATAATTGAAACTTTTGGGAGTCAGAGAAAGGTTTTTTATTTCCTTTTCTCCCATTGAAGCATTATTTATTATACAGCAAAAAACAAAGCAAACAAAAATGGGAAATGACCATGCTGTGACTGATTATACATAATTAATTATAATAAAATAAAGCAGATCAGATTAGTACCTACAGATATAAAGAGATCTTCAAGTTATACATATAATTAAGTAAAGAGGCCTATGGTGTGTTGCAGGAATAAGTACATCATGTGCTGTCTGTGCGTGTACAGGTAGAGTATATTTCCAGGGGAGCAGAAAGAATCTAGAAATAGTGGGAGCTCTTCTGGGAGGAAAGTAGGGTACTGGGGGGGTAGACTTACTTTTCACTCTAACATATTCTAGGACTGTTGGTTACATTTTTAACAATTACATGTTTTACTTATTTTTAAGGAATACATAAGGAATACATAAATGCTGTCTAAGCATCACCTCCTTTGTGAGGGACACGTTTTTAAAATCAGAAAGACGTGTGAATAACCTGTAATTCTACCACCCAGAGAGCTGCTTTTGATATATTTCCTCCTAATCAAGTTTCTGGGTGTTTTGTAAGTAAGAGGGTTTTTGGTTTTGTAATTCACCATATTGTCCCTTCTCATCTTTTTTTCTAGAAGTGTAAATCATTTGTTTATTAAATATTTTATATTTAAATGTACCCTTTTCACTGACAATATTTTATAAGTCTTTTTTTGAATCCTTAATTGTTTTTAAAAACATTTTAAATGGTTACATAGTACTTTATCATATCCAGTCATTCCCCTATTATTGGACATTAGGGATTTTTGGAAAATTTCTTGCAACCAAAGTGAAAGAAGTATCTATAGTATGCTATATTCTGAGTACAAAAGGAGGAGAAATGAGAAAATACGTATGAAAACTGCTCTTCTGTGTGAAAACAAAGGAAAAATAAAGAAATTGGTGAATACAGGGATGGGTGAGAGGTGGCAGAAAAGAAGGCAGAGGTGGGAGCAGGGGTGAGGGAACGTAGGGAGGAGCAAGATTTGTCCAGGTCCATTTCATGCACAGTCCTGACAGTGGGACCATGCTAATGGATCTTGTGTTCCAAAGAAATTTGTTTATTTATGTATTTATTTTAGAGACAGTCTCACTTTATTGCCCCTAATAGGGTGCCATGGCACCATAGTTCACAGCAACCTCAAACTCTTGGGCTCAAGTGATCCCCGTGCCTCAGCCTCCCATGTAGCTGGGACTATAGGCACCAGCCACAACACTTGGCTATTTTTAAAGACAGGGCCTCACTCTGGCTCAGACTGGTCTCAAACTCATGAGCTCAGACAATCCACCCACCTCAGGTGCTAGGATTATAGGCATGAGCCACTGTGCCCAGCCTCAAAGAAATCAGCAAAAATGGTGGGGAATTGGCCAGGAATGCTGGCTAGGCAAACCATTACTTTAGTAAACCAATACTAAAGTCCACTTAGCAGATATGTTTTGCACAGATTTGATGAGGAACTGTGAAATTCTAAAGCAATTCTTTGTACTCTAGGATTGAGCAAATAAGTAAATACATTGTGGAGCTGGCTTTGTCACTGTTAGAAATGGGAGTTACAAATACGGAAAAGATGGAGGCTTGGGTGAATCCTATAGTTGAGTTAGAATTCAGAGTACTAATATGAATTCATAGAGCTTTTAATATAGATTGACAGATATACGAATAGCTAGAGATGTGTAAGTGTACTTATTTCCCAGCTAAGATGACCTCAGTAGTAATGAACATACATAATATGTGGTTTCTACATACAGTAGTTCTCTCCACTAGAAGGAACAAGGCTCCTTAAAGAAATTGTTGATTAGGGTGGATTAAAGATGGCGGCTGAGTAACAGCTTCCCTGTAACTGGGCTTGGCGAATCTGGGGAGACAAGACTCCAGACATCTCTGGCCGGTGGGATCTGCCTATGATCATCCCTTTGAGGATACAGGGAGCCAGCAAG